>JAEMON010000005.1:15828530-15843392 GCA_030264115.1 Lygus lineolaris
TAAACCAAAATACCTAGCTCTTATTTTCTTCAGATGTTTTTAAAATAGGTTCCTACCTAACAGTTATATAAATTTTATCATTTAATAATGATTAACAGGACGGTTTAATTTTTTTCTCGTGACATAAAAAACCGTTACGGAGAAAATATCGCACCTTCGAGCGTTAGGGAAACCAGGTGGTTGTGTTTGTTTGTATTTGATTTTAAGATGAAATGTTCGTTGTTACGCTTCGGAGTTGAATGGCGTAAAATTAATAATTACTAAATGATCTGACTGTAAAACCGTAGGCCCGCCGTCTGCTTTTTTTCTCTAGACAAAACGTATTCTGTCGAAAGTACTAATCTTTCCTCCAAATTGGCTTGTGAAATTTAGATAAAATGCACACTTCTCTTTTGATAGGTACTTACCCAATACCACTCATCTCTAGGAAAAAACTCTGAGGGTGGTAGGTAATTAGTGGACACCCAAAAATATACATTATTGGGTCTATGCAATAAGGAAAATAGCTCCAGATGTTTTTAAAATAGGTTCCTACCTAACATTTATATAATATTTTTTTCTCTAGACAAAACGTATTCTGTCGAAAGTACTTCCCAAAAAGTTCAGTAAAATCAAAGAAAACAATGGTGAAGATGAATTCGACGCCTGCACGCTCCATGAAAATGTAGAAAACTGTGTTCAAGAGAACGGTGAAAACCCAATAGACAAATTGAATAGGGAAATGGAAAGCAAATTAGTGCAAGCCAGAGGATGTTCAATAGATGAAGACACGAACAAAATTAGAAACAACGGCGGCTTGATTCACCAGTCGATGGAAATTAGTGACAATTTACTATGCAATGTTGGTGCTGGAGGAACGAGTCCTTGTGCTCAAAATGAACCAATAGAAAAGCTCAAACGAGAGACAGAAACCAAGTCCGTGCAAGCGAGAGGAACCTTAATTGATGGGTACCTTCATTCAACGATAAGAAGCAATGTTGACCATGACCTCAAGACGTTGGATACACGTACTCAAGAAAAATCAATGGTCAAGTTTAATCGAGAAACAGAAAACAAGTCGGTGCAAGCAAGAGGTAGCTCAATAGATGATTACAATCGTACAACAAAAAGCAACGGCGACCATGTTCCTCAAACAATGGGTGTCCTGGAAGAAGGAAGAAAGGCTGTCCGAGATAAGTACACCCATGTACCCAAACCAGCAGAAGAGTTGATTCGAGAAACTGAGAACAAATTGGTACAGGCTAGGAGAAGCTCAACAGATGAAAATCATCATGTAGAGAGGAGCATTGGTGAACATCATCTGCAAACGTTAGGAGTCATTGGCAAAGTTCAAAAAATGAGCCGTGACGATGGTGATCAGATTACTCCATTAGACAAGTTCAATCGAGAAATAGAAAGTAAGTTGGTGCAAGCTAGAGGGAGCTCAATTGACAAATGGGATGCCAGTACAGGTATCCGATGGAGTACAGGTGATCACAGTAATTCACCTATGGATAACCTTATCCATACACAGGATACACCACAACAAAAATACAATGGAGAGGTGGAAAACAACAAGTACTCGATGAACCCTCTACCAGCTGGGAGTGGACTTAAGGATGAATACCCCCAAACAACGTGGTCAATTGGCGATCACGCTCGTGAGAAACTGGGAAGCCTTCAGAAGAAAGTTAAAAAGCTGGTTAACGATTTGGAAGATTCCCAGAACAAGTACGGACGGGATTCCGGAGGTGAGACTGAAGGCAAAAGGAACGAACTTCTCACCGCCCAAGACCAATCATATGCAAAGGTATGAGAGATAGCATTTTAATAAGAGCTAACTTTCTTGTCAAGGTTAGGATTCCAAAGCAGGATACCTACCTACATTACCAAGGAAGGGGTAAATAGGAGAGCCTTCGACTTTATAACAATCTACAGGCGAAATTTAGATGATTCCACATTTCCTGAGCTCTACTCCTTCGAGTATTATATTTCATCAAGTATTAAAAAAATACAAATACTCAAAGCTCTGGGTATTCATTCCTGGATATTTAAGGTTTGAATAGTAGGTAGGTATCCATGCATCATATTTCATCACCTACCTACCGGAAATGGGCCTTCCTATATTTCTTCCATGCTTCTGTGCTTAATCCATCTCTGTAATCTCGAAAGAACTGAGTTCACCTTCATTACATGTATCACACATATAAAATATTGTGACATTGATAATCATAAGTAATATCTATGTAGCTAAGTAGGTACAAAGGTAGGTTTTTCTAAATAATCTACCTCATTCTCTTCTATTTGACGTCGTAAATAAAAACTTTCGACGTGAGGACATCATCTGAAGAGAATGCTGAAGTCAGTCCGTCAGAGTATCTATAAATACGGTATGTGTGAAGGGGAAATGGAGGGGAATATGAAGGGGAGTAGACGGGATTAGAAAGGAAGTGACACGAGGTGTCCAGGCTATATAAAGTGAAGGGGTTTTAGGTGGATTGTCTGGCCTTGTAAAAGTGAAAGGGGGATTTAGAAAAGCTTATTTGTATCAACTTAAACATCTAGGAGCTACGTAAGTGGTAAACTATTAACTATGTATAAACATACCGTTTAAACAACAATAGCGTGAATAAATATAGGTATAAAGTAACTAGGTATAGCTTTTTAAAAAAATGTCTTAGAGGAACTCAACTACGGGAAATATGAGTTTCTAGGTTGCTTGGCTATTGGTTCGTCTGGGTATTTGCGTTTGTACGTTCTACCCCCCTTCACTTAGACCATACAGATAGGTGCGCTGATGGACTGACTTCAGTAGGTACCTACTCTCTCGACGGCCTGATGATGAAGTCCTTACATCGAAAGCGCTCGCCACCTGTACTCGGCTTGGTAGTTACTAAGGATTATCCAGTAAGGTACGTAAATAATAAATTGTATTCTCATCACTAGCGGAACTAATCCTCTTGATTGAATACCAACTAAGGTGGTTCATACGAATGTACCTATGCAGGTACCTACCCAATAATAAAAATAATGATTTTATCACTTTTAGAAACTGAACCCTATAACGACAATAACTATCAGCCGTTCACGAACGAAACTCTTCCGCTACAACAATGGGCACCAGTATAGAACGAAAGAAGGTTCACAAGTCGTCACTATCGAAGCACCAAAAGGCCTACTATACTCCAGCATGCAGTACCTCTGAGCGATCGAACTAGGAAGTATTATGTATGAGGAAATGGGAAATGGAATGTCATTGGCTCTGGAATCCCAAAAAGTAAATACAATTTCGAACATCAGATTGACTAATGTTGAAAGAGAATCAAATAATTATTATTATGACCCAAAATCAACTGCTTCTATAGTCTCTACCGGCGTGAGCCAATAACCGATTATTAGGCATAGAGTTTAACTATAAGCAACTTACCTTAGCAGCTGGTTGAGCTGATATCTGATGGGCCGCCATGCTGGACCCCGTCTGTTATCAGTGCCTCCTATTATTTCTTCCTACTATTAGCTTTTACTTTTTGATTTTTAGGAAATATTCGTATTATTTCTTCCTACTTTACCGAAGATGAAGAAATTCAATGGAAAGTACATTTTGAGCCTCTTCAGAGATGATCTTTGCCATAATATAGTGAAAATTCAATTGTGCAGAGGCTCGATTATTGCAGCAATTGATGTTAGCATGATGTCACACAAATACCACCAATAGGGAACCCCCTAACCTTCATTCTACTTAATAGAGGGCACACGCACAACACGAGCTACCTGCTCTGTACTTACTTAAATCTATAATTAGAATCAACCATTCATGTTGGGAAATGCTAGGTGTGCTTGAATGTAGGGTTTCCAAATTTTCTGACTTCGAATCTGTGACGTCACAGTATGAACACCCCAATATGAACCAACATACTTTTCTCCGAGATTCTTCCAATTATTTAATAGACCTTCGTATATTTCACTGAAAATTGGAAACGCTCTATCATACTCATATTGCATATTATATTTTAAATTAAATAATTTTAAGTTTGTGAAAATAGGCATTATTTGAAGCAGTTACCAATTTCAAACCTGAGACGCCACACTATGTCCATTCCATTGTTTTATCAGAGCTGGCTATAACTGACAAAGCAAGTGGATGCCAGTATCCTATGAAAACATATACTCAAACTGAACATGTAGCAATGGGAACTATTCAAAGCAAAGGGATAATTCATTCGTCAGAGTATATTTCTCACGATGTATACAACGTGCTAAATTACAAATCATTGTGCAAAATGTACAGAAGAAATTACTAATCGTTCAAAAATAATACAGCCTTGTTTTTTTGAAAGAATAACTGTGACATTATCACAACTAAAAATACCATAGTCAACGCAAGTCGTAACAATAAAGATTGGAAGTGAAATAGGCTTACGAAAGTGACGAAATTCGAACACAGAAACATTTTTTCGTACGACAAATAGCTTCAATAGGCAAGCACCATATAGATAGGATGAAACTATGTACACAGATCATTTTCGTCAGTTGAAACTCCATTTCACTAGATCAAAAGAAGGAGGAAGCCCCAGTTGACTGCAACAACGACTAAAAATTATATACCTATTCAAGTTACGACATCTACACTGATAAACTAATCACGTATCCGAATTCGAAAAAAACCACAAAACAAAACAGTAAAAAAAAACAATCTAACAACGTAATAGCTTACACTTACAGTTCATTATTATTGTCATATTCACTACATAAGAAATTATAAAACTACATCTTTTGTTTCAATATGTATTAGGGAAGGGACGATTCGAAATTCACTAGTTCACCACATGTAAAAAAGTTGAGGTGAACCAACTTTCAAGTTGGTCCCGGAAGTAGTACACTGCATTTGAGAATTTATTAGGATGGGCATAGAAAGGTAAGAAATATTTTTTGAGTTTTCGTTTTTGCGACGGGGATTAATTTCCTGATGAGTATTTTTAGGCAAGGGTGGTCCATTGTTGGGACCATTCAAACGGAGATGGCAATAATTTGATGGAATTTTTCGATATTAATTCGGTGAGATTAATGCACGATCAAGTTTGCTCAGGATCAACCAAAGGTAAGGACAATGGGTGAACTTGCATGGAATTTTTTTTTTTTTAATTTTTTTTCTGAGAAGGAATGACCTGAAAGAGTAAAAAAACAAAGGCGTTTTGCAGGGAAAGTGATTTTATAATTTTTTTAAAGAATGTATTGAATTTAGTTGTTTTGAATTCCCACCCAGACCTAACTGACGTCATAAGCGTGGAAGTAGAAACGTCTACTTCCATGTGGTTCTCAGCTCAAGACAGACTGCCCAAATCCACGCTCAAACCGTGGTTACTATTTGATCAAGTTAGAAAGAATCTCGAACTACTATTATAAAATTTGTTAATTTTTTTTTTGGTTGCGAATATTCAACTTTTGTATTCGTTTTGTCTATATTATCGGTTGAGGGCCAGGCGAAATCAGCGCTACCTGTTGTTTTTGGTTGTGTAACATCAGTTAGGTTCTGGCAGGCTGGCAGCTGTACGTAACATGAAACGGGCAATCAAAGAGAACATTTCAGACCCATGCAAGTTCCCCATTGCATGAAACTTGAAGCTAGGGTTGACACATGTAGAAAAATATTGTAGAGAATTACAAGAATTTTGGGTAGCCAGTGTATTGAACGTAAGCTCATGTTTCAGCAGTTAGGAGAGACAAACATCAGGCCCTCGACTGCCGAGGTGGTTACGCGGTGTCAATAAGATTCAAACCCCCTTCGAAGTACCTTAATGTTTTAACGATTTTCCGCTCACTACAAGTGGCACAGTCGGGAAGGACACGATAATTCACGAAACAATCCTCCGACTCCCAAAAAGGCGCACACGACTGCAATTAATTTGTTAATTCAATTCTATCTCCTTTTTGCTTACATCACAAAAAGCTTCTCAGGATCACATTCCTTAAAAATCCCAGGGTCTTCGGGTGACTGATAGGGGTTGCGATGCGGGCCCCTTCTAATTCTCTGGCACTTTCACTTTGAAGTGAAAAACAACTGCCTACTGAACTGGCGTCCGCCCCTGCGTCAGCACTCACACTTCAGTAAGGTCAGGATGTTCAGATTGTTCAGCTCTGAGCCTGGATGTCTCAAATTAGCCTCAGGGAGATGTAGTGAACGAAAGCTCATGCTTCAGTAGTAAGGAGAGACAAACATCAGGTCTTCAATGGCCGAGGAGGTTACGCGGTGGCACAGTGGAATCCTTCAGATAATGTTCGAACCACCTCGAAGTACCTTAATTTTTTAACGATTTCCCGCTCACTACACTAGATTCTGCCATATCGATTAATCGGATTTCGATCACACAACGGAAAATCTGTGGGCTACTCGCCATATTCCAATGGAAATTCGAGCAAAACCGGAGTTTGAGACAAATCGACGTTGATAAATACCAGTATACCTAATCTCCCACTTTAGAGAAATCAGCGGAAAAAAGCAATCTAATCGTTATGGAACGAAATTCCAAAAAGATTTTTTTTAAAGACTAGCATTTTTTACTTTTCAAAAGTGATCACAGCACGGCGTGCCTTAGCAAACTGGAAACGCCAACTTCATTGAAAACATCCCTAACGATGGACCATTAAGAAAAAATATCAGAATATGGAAGTACCTACATAACATCATAAATATAAACGTCCTTAATTCTTACCCCTGTACATACTTAATCTTTTATCTACGTTTTCCAGAATAGGATATCACTTGTTTCCTGATTGTAACTCCATTCTTTCTACATAAACACTTCAGGATGATCAAACATACTTTTGCCGAGAAAATACAATTTTCAAATACTTAACGAATAATACGTGAATACTCATAGGAGCTCAGACACACCCAAAACATGAGAGAATATAATGGCATCACATTTCTCTAAAAATAGCAATTCGTTTCTATAGTTACATAAATTTTAGAACTACATTATACATATTTTATCATTGTTTATAACACCTATTCCTACGGAGAAAATTGCACAGGTCAAGTTGCACTGGGTTCTAATAATATTATTATTATTCATCAAGTAGATCAACTATGTTGGATCAGAGGATACTCGAGGTATCAGTGAAAGGAATGTTTTAAAAATTAAGTTACAATAGCACCAATCAAATGTCCACAGCTGAATATTTCAGCGAAGAGCATGCAAAAGTAGATCAACAGGAACAGAGTAAACAACAGGATTATTGTTAGATGAGCCTTGGAGACTTAGTGCCATGGCAACAACACATTAACAACATTAACTTCCAGCCCCAGTGGGTCAGTTCACATAATAGTCCCCTTCTTTTTGTTTTGAGCTCATGAGAAAGGTAAAAGGCCTGTAAACGAGTTACGCCCAACTCAATATACGAGTAAAAGGCGAAGTACGCCTTCATTTTGCACGCAGGATGTCAGTGCGGCTCAACTGACTGCATAACATCACGACGGGCGAGGAGACTCACAACACCCAATATTCATCTAGTTTCGCATTCATAAATTTTAATCATTGTTCCTCCTGTGGTTTAATTAAATTAGGGGGGTACTTAGTTTTAAACAAAGAAAAATAACAAAGGGATTTCTCAAGGGCAGGCTCAATGAATTTTGTTACGAATTTTCGCCTCTAATAACGGACGGATTGTGGTGATTATTTTTTCCAACTAGGCGAGACTACAAGAATTTATGTGACATTTATTTCGATCAACACCTTCAGAGTAGGAGCCAAATCAGCGTCCTTCTCCTCTGTAGGAGCTCCAAAAATGCAATATCTGACATTACAATGCAAGTAGGCACCACCAGAATATTGTGATAACTAACAGTCGGATATATCAAAAGAGCCTTGTGTGTGTGCGAAGGGAGGGGGAGAGGTAGGGGATCTAATCGGGAACCACGAGGGTAAGGGAAATTATATTTTGAATAGAACCGAGAGGGACTTTGGCTGGTAGGAAGAGACTAGCATGCGAGTGGGGTTTGTGGGTTGGTCCTTCAAGTGACTGCTCCCAAGAGCTGTTCTTTGAACGAGCAACCGTGACTCTGTCACAATCCTCCAGCTTGTATGTCCATCCGGGAAATTTTGTGTAAAAAATTAAAATTTGAAATTTAGATTTTTTTAATTCTGAAATTTCTGCAATTTTGTGAAAATTTTGAAATTTACCGATTTTCCAAATGCTGGGTATACTGGCTCTGAAAAAAGACTACGAACCTGACGTCCCACATTTAATGGGAATGTCCGTTTTTCAGACCACGGTCCCATTGATTTTATTGGGACATGCAAATGTCCCATAATATCATCTTGTCAAGGAGACTGAACAAGTAAAAGTCGGCGTTTCTATTAATAAAATAAGAAAATTTTGGTACAAAGGACTTTTTATATACAATTTTCGAATGGTTCACTATTAATTTTATCTGCTAATTTACTAATGTATTATTTTATATTTATTTAGTTTGAGAGATAGCTTCCAATCCCTACAAATGAGTATTTAGTCTCAAAAATAGAGATCTCTGATGTTTGTTTCAATCAGTAGATTTTTAGCAAATTGTTGAAAATTTTCTTCACAATATTTCCAAGATACTTACGACATAACGAAAGGTTTAAAATATCCAACCAAACTTGTGCTAATATGTCGAAAACATCAAACGAAATAATTGTAAGAGCATGATAAGTAAGGTTATCTTTTGAAAGAGGTGCTCCATGCAATTTTTCGAGAAAAAAATCGACAGGCTGAAAACTCGAAGTCGTGTGAAAACCGAAGGTCACTGAAGCAAGAGACCTGCTTGGAGCCATGTTTCTCCTTACAAGCTGAAGGTGATGATCGCACGGGAATTTAACAAGATTCCCATTTTGGCAGTGCCGGGATGAAATCCGTCCATTATTATTAGCTACATTCATGCATTCAGGACAAAATACATTAGTTGGCGTAGAGAGCAGCACCCCCGGAAACGTAAAGTGAGTATAAACCAAACGAAATATGAACTAACATAATAAAAAAACCATTAACATAGAACAGCAGAGAATCCCCTCAACTATGAGTGAAGTTTCGATACCTAGAACACAATAACACCCATGATTTCATGTAAGCACTTGTTACAGAGGATCCAATAGTCACAACAACTCATTTCTATTTTTATTTTTTTTCGCTCGTTAAAAGGTGGGAGCAACTTAAATACCATTAACCAAAATACTAAGGCAACACAAAATAACCAATCAGGCTAACAAAGTCGATAACTATAATTTAAAAGTAAGTTGCATAGAAAAATAATAAATTCAAGCAGTTTTATGCAGATCACTTACTGAAAACAGAAAATGGCACACAGGATTTTGAGGGACACGCCCGACTAGAAATTCGAAAGAAAAATCTGAAAACTGAAAACAGTACTCAAGTAGTACCTAATTGTAAGGGAGATGATAATAAATTGCAGAAAAACAATGATTCATGTTTGAATTCAAAATGAAAACCTTGTTAAGGACCCAAAATAGAATCTTTTAGGTGACTAGAAATCAAACATCGAACTACAGGTGTTTCTGTACAAAAATCGGTATCATGGAACATAACACCAAAACATAATACGATACTCAACGAAAGCATTGAATGCTTAAATGCATTATTTATAAATCAAAACACAATTTTGGCATCAAGTTGGACTAATGCTTTAAAAAGGATCGAAAAACGGCCTTATAACATAATAAGTACAAGTCCTTGAAGAAAACATTACAAGTTTAAAATAAATACCAACTAAGTAATTTAACTAAATTTTGGTGATAGAGCACCACCAACAGTCGATTCGAAATATGACGAAACATAATTATTCAGGATTCTGATGGCAAGCACATGTAATTGATGATACAATTCCACACTCATTACAATTCTACAATCAGGCTAGTGATTGGTTCGACATAGCCAATACCGTATGTAGAAATTCGTTGTAATAGATTATAATGGTCATCCAAGAAACGGTGGGTTTTGATTGCGGAAAGTGGTTGAAAATTGGCAACAATGGTTGCATGCTTTTATTTAACTCGGTGTGATCATGATTCTGGATAAGAAGTTCAAATTTCCCAACGCATTACAAAAAAAAAAAAAAAAAAAAAAATCCAATCACCGAAGATTGAATGAAAGAAGTCTGTCACTGGATTGGACCTTCGAGCAATCACCTCCACTAGGGCCACTCAAACACTATTTTTCAAAATACCTTAATTGGTAAATAAACGAACTTGTGATGTTCATTTACAATTATTTTCCGTAGATCAATTTAGGATATGACATGGTAAAAGCTCTTCCGAGATACACGATTCCTCCCGATTCCAAAGAGATAGATATTCAAAAGAGAGAAAAAAAGTCCCATTCATGCAGCATGAGTTGGTGAGCGAATTTTCAAAGAATAATTTTAACCGATTAGGTGGGTGATTCTTATAGGAAATTTCACGCTGATTCCGAAAATACATATAGGACACATACATAAAATGGGAACATATTATGTTCCTATGTTTAAGATGGTAACTCACATCAAAAACACGTTTTTTGGCAATTTTTGACTCTAAATGTTCAAAATTTGACCCCTTGGAGCACTCCAAAATTGCTGGCCAACGAACTCATCCTCTCATTTGATGATATCGACATTTTAAGATTTTTTTGGATTTTTTATCTCGATCCCTTGGGCAGATATCGTCTGGAATGACAGTATGTCAACCCGGTCCAGCCGTTGTGTAATTATTGGCCAGATCAGGTGACAGCTCGTGAATGGACACACCATCTCAGGAGAAGCCTCTAATCAGCCGTAACAATAACGTAGCGGGAACTGGTCGCAAGCGATCCAGGCGCCACCTTTGGAGAGCTCGACGTACCGTCATAACGAAACACAATACGGTGCGATATTACTGCCGCCTAGCGGGTGTCCTGCGGGATTGAGCCGGCGTTTTCAAAATGCAAAAGGCTCTTTTTCGCTCGAACATCTATCTCTTTGGAGTTGGGAGGAATCGTGTATCTCGGAGGAGCTACTTCCATGTAATATCCTAAATTGATCGTAGGAACATAATTAACTAAGAATTTTTTAGTTCGATAAACAAAATTGAATGACTTCAAACTTTTAAAAGGGCAAACATTTCACGAAGCTAAAACTATGCTCTTTATCGTTGCGAATTCTTTGAAAAGGGGGAGCAGGGTTTTTCAAATCCAAGTTCACTCATAAGGTCATGTTGCAAGAGTGAAATTTTTTCTAATGAATTACCGAGAGTCTTCCCCATGGAGGCAACTGTGCCTGATGTTTCATGCATCCATACCATGAATGATCGAAACATAGACCCATTACCACCACTTTCATGACCATTGCCATTGTTTTTATTTATTTATTTTCTTCCTTTTTTTTATAACCATTTCCTGAGGTGACCTCACAGTGGTTTTTCGATGCGGGGACAATAACATACAATAGATTTCTCACATAAACCCATCAATCTAAGACTGGAATAATTTCCATCTACAAAGAATCATTAGTTAGTAGCAAGGTTAGTAGGCATATCACTCTTAGATTAAACTCATCCATGAAGATCGTACCCTATTGGTCTATACGACTATGTTAAACACAACCATCCAATACCCCTATTTATTAAACAACCTACATCTAACTATAATAATTGACTCCTTATTTCTGTATCAAAGACGTGAAGGATATGTAAAGGGTTTAACAAGAAGAACGATCCTTTTTCAAATAAAAGCAAAGCGAAAAGGGTCAGCTTTCAGCAAGGACACAATTAGAATACATCAGCTTAAACTGGATTTTCAATGAAGAATGATTTTTGCTCAGTAGAACACACATGACAGAGCAAATAACTAACCGAGTGTCTCATCAACCACGTTACACCAAATTATTTCTAAAGGCTGAGTAGATATGACATTAAAATCGATCAGGTAATCGACTGTATTTTAGGAGAAGAATCGGAATCCCAAGTCAAGTTGCAATCAAAATTAAGGGGGTTACGCGCGTTCAATTAGTGAAAATGTCTTGAAAAACTCGCAAAAAACCACTTGTACCAACCAATTTTTCTGAATGGACTCCGCCGCTTCGACATAAAAACAAACCTAATTTAAAAAGGGCCGTAAATCCAGCTGGAGGGATGGTTTTTGGGATTTATTTGTGAACTAGACAGAAAGGAGGAGGGGGAGTGGAGTTACCTTCATTCATATGATACAAAATGTTAGGGAAACGTAAAATCCAAAATAAGAACCGAGAGTCTAACCCAATATTAGAGTAAATAATATTAAAAAAAAAAAAATTATGCAAGCAGATCAGAGCAATCCTAACTTTGGCTTACAATTCTACCAATAGATCAATGAAATAAATAATTGGGAGTAACACAGGGACACTCACTAATCAAGAAAACCCAACAAAAACAACAATACTAAGCCAGTGTCCACTGTGAAACCACCGCGCGCGTCATAGCGATAAAGCAGCGGACCAATGAAAACTGTGGGCATTGTCACGTGACCAGGCATTGGCGTTTAACGCTTCGATTTGATTTTCGCCGTCACCGCCACGCGTCAAACTCCTCGTTTGATTTGTTTATCTCTTGTTCTGTTGATCTCTACGGCAGAAAATCACGTTTATGAGTGTGACTGGTGTGTCGAAGATGAAAATACTTGCAGAAAGAAAATACTTGCAGAAAGAAAATACTGCAGAAGTGCGAACTCTGTGGATCAAGAGGTCAGAACAATATAAAAATGGTTGGTGAATGTGCTTGGGAAGTGTGGGAAGAATCAAACATCTCATTAATATGAAGGTACCTACCTACGTTGAACGGGCTTTAAAAAAATAATAAAAACGTGTTTTAGAAATAAATTGTATTTAGGTATCCTCTTCTGAAAAAAGGCATGATGAATCTGTGAGTCCTTGTATTATTCAGTCAACTAGTAATAGTATAGTACATTGGCTCAGAAAATATTGCTTCAACGTCTGTCTGATGTCTGTTGCCATGCTGTTCAAGTGGTTGTTACTTCTGCTGGGCTGGAAAAACCCTGTTAAACGTATTTACATAGGTAGGTAGGTACTTACTTACATGTCATGTTTGATTCATTCAACACTTTTTCCCAAGGTTCCAACTAACCAAGATTTAATTGTGCTGACCTCTAAAACCCTCGCGCAAGACCGTTTGTGGACTCCTGCTATAGCACTTCCATCTTTGATACTTCCAGAAGCACACAAGAACAAGAAATTACTGGAAGCAGGCATATTGAAAAAAACATCAATGTAAACACCAGGTCATAACACCCCGTTCTGTCCACTGAAATATGAAGTGTCACGCGTTTCCACGTAGGACACCATGTTTTTTGCCATGAAGACGCAATTTGAGTTGACGCGCGCAGCAGATTCACATAGGACGTGGCCTAAGATTATAAAATCACATTAGGTACATACATCGTAGTGAGTACCTTATAGAGAATCTATTCCCATTTCAAACACATCTTAACACAGTAGGCGTACAATGTAACTTTATAGTATTATATTTATAGCTTCTATAACCTGTCAATAAACTAAATACCAACCAATTAAGCACATTTAAACCTTGATTCTTGATTGTTTAATAAGTTCCAATTTCAGGACAATTCCAGAGAGACAGAAAATCAGGCATTGAACAAAACAAAAGGGACACAGAAATATCAATTTATAATAAAGTTGACGACGAAAAATGTACCTAATTGAAACAAGCAAGCATACTGCCACAATAGATCGATTACGGTCTATGTGACAAAGGGCACGCCCCGTCCCAATAGAAAGAAGAAAAAAATAAATAGGTACTAGCAAGCATCCGTATTTACCCCCATAAACGCCCAGAAAATGCTACGCCACGAGCAAGGCCTCATGGCACATGGATAATGCAAAAAAGAAACAAAATCCTAAGAATCAATCTTGTAGTAAGCGTTCCATACATCCATGAGAGTTCAGGTAGCATATATGAACAGCATATTGACTGAGCCCAAGTGGTGAAGCAAAATTATGTTATGATTCAAGGTCCAGGCAATTCATGAAGAATAGCAAAACAAATCCATTTGGTAAAAGTAAAAAAAAAAAAAATCTCATAGACATGATTGACTGAGCTCACATAAATATTTATCTTCTAATTCTGAGCCTTTAAGCGCTCAGCTGAAAATCATGGAATTGGTTAATATGTTTTTTTTTTTTTTTAAATAATAGAGTTAGAAGCATGAATTTTTACATCCCATTTTTCCTGCCACCCCACTGGAATGGATGGATACTACACGTACAGAATATCCAATGGCCACGGATATTTCAGTAAAAATCCATTTAATTAAGCTCAGAAACTTGACCAAAAAAAACCTACTCTTTCTCCCAATTTTCACCGAACGAAATAAATTTTGTCTTTGTAGATGTCTGTGAACATTTTGTCGACAAATGGCTAACCACAAGGTAGGGTAATATGAATTTTTTCAAATCACTGGAATTGTCCGTTGGTATCCTCCTGACTGGTATACTGTCGTTCTAAAATGATCATTCTATTCCTTCATTTGAAGCGATTAGCGATTAGTACAGAATGAATGATTATGAAGGACAGATTATGTCATCGAAATAATAGTGATAATAACTAACCAATAAACCGCATATTAGTACACTCAACCGCATCACATAAGAATCCATCCGTAGTTGTTTCTCAAACCAATTCTGCACACAACAACAGCTCTGATATAGTCATGCTCACAGTAACACCAATCTAAGCTGGAAAGAAAAGCGAGCCCCATGAACATTGTTGTTATTTTCCAAAACGCAGAAAAGAACTTGCATGGTTTTTCATTATTGCTTCCGAGTCGACAAAGGTAGCGGAAGCATTGTTTTCACTTTTGAAAAGTGAA
>JAEMON010000005.1:15844392-15866893 GCA_030264115.1 Lygus lineolaris
CTCGGGACCTAATGGTCCGATTTCGCTCAAACCTGGAGGGTAGTTGAAGATCGAAGGTTCAATGATACCCTACGATTTTGATGAAGATCGGAGCAGCGGTATCAACTGCGCATGCGCAAAACTTGAAATCCTTGCAACACGTATAACTTCAACACTTCTCATCCAATTTTGATGAAATATATATATATATACAATCATGTTATGGATACGAGGAAGCTATGTGCCACACCCAACTTGGCAGACTTTTTTTTTAATTGAATGATCGGGGTAAGAGGTTTCTAGGTTCTACAAGAGGGATAAACGGGTGTTTGAACCATTAAGGAGTCACCGACTCCCCCACCTGCCTGGGCAGGATCCTCCACGACGTCATGAGCTCTCGTACCAGACGTAATATCAAGCTGAATTTGACATGCTGATAGATATGCAACTATGTTAAAACATGAAATCGACAAATACATCGACGGTTGGTTGTTGATGTTTCGATTTAATTTGCCACAGAGCTCGTTCAAGTCTTTTTAAACGTATTCATGGTAAGCTGACTGCCTTGGAAAATCTGACTAATTACGACTATCGATGTATCAATGATTTATTTTCAAGGAAATGGCCAAGAATATTTATCAATAGCAATAGGGATGGCAACAATACACCGATGTTTTCTCAAGAAACTTCGATGTTTTGGTTCTGATGTTTTTGCATCAATGGTTGCCTGTCAATGTTAGCAAACTTATCAATACATCGATGGTTAAATACTTTTTGCCACCCCTAGATGCAGAGGCTACAATGCGAAATGGGGAACTCCACCCGATTCTCGAAAATCATTCTTAAATTAATGATCAAGGTGAGAGCTTTCCAAGAATGGTTTAGTAGTATACGTCTTCAGACCCCGCTGCCAGACTGGGACCCGGCTCAGCTTCATCGATACCATGACGTCACGCAGAATCGCTCCGCTCGTTTTGTGTCGAATTTTTTAATCGAGAGTTTTCAAGGGCACTAAATCCCAATTTGAGGTCAGAAATGCGAAATTCAAACGCTCAGGAATATTCCATTCTTACCCATGCAAGTTCACAAGTTAGTGAAGATTCGCAAAACTTTCCAAACCAAAACTTGCGTACAACTATCAACATTGATAGTTTGCAGGTTGAGTCAAAAATTCGTGTTTCTGATGAACGACGATGCAGTTAGGATGACTAGAAATAAAATAAAATATCTACGCTAAAGAAACGTAGAAATGCGATAGGAATATTGTTGCGTTCTACAGCCACGGATAATTTTAATGAAGAAACTAGTCATAGCCATTGTACAGACATTGTGTGATATGCATAAATCAAGTCTACAAGGATTAATAGTACATAGGGCAAACAGTATCATTTCTTATACTTGACGATAGTTCTCAAAAATTAGAACAAGGCGAATGGTTAATTCTTGAATTAAGACATCTAGTGATTCTTATTAGGTACAAGAGGCTTCCGGTTGAGAAGATGATGCAGGGGTACGGTACATTGCGGAAAAGAGAATATAAAAGAATCACAGTATGGTTATTCATAATCTAAATCTTTTCGTATAAGCATAACGTACGTTATCATGTAACGTAACGGTACTTAAGTGGTAACATAAACAAAATAGGTAGGTATCAAGAGATACTTTTGTCACCTTTTTTTTTTACCTGGGAATTGTTTTAGTTGTGCTGGGCACGCTTTCCAGCCATGTAACCGAGCCAGCGGTCCGCTGTGATGGAAAGAATAGTTGAGTTATCGATTGTGGCCAAAAGAAGGAGTTGATTGACGTGGGTCGCATGGTAGTCCCACCGTGCGATGTTGGGCGCCACGCCAAGTGAGAAGTGCCGTAGGTCGTAGTTACTTCCAGAGCCATTGTCGAATAGAGGGAGGAGCTTCTTCAGAGAGGCCATTCCCTGGTTGAACAACACAGCCGCCTCGTGGCTCTGCAACATCGTTGATACACATTCATATCAAAAAACGTCTGCCAAGTTGGGTAGACAGTATAACTTCCTCACTTTGGTAACATGGACGTATAGAATTAGTTAGTTAGTCAATTCTGTAATTAGAGACTTCCTAGTAGTTTTTGATACGATACGATACCTCTTATGCGAGATGCAATAGACAGTTCCTAGTAGATAGGGACTCCGCAACTCAGGATTTCCCTATCCTTAGCGTTAGGGCGAGCAAATCAGATGCTAACCAAAAGTGGGAGGTATGTATTGCATCTTGAAGTGACGCAAGATTCGGACAGCATCTAGAAGTGACGTGAAATGCTATTGCCGCATCAACTAAGTCCGGCATGGCTGAGATCAGGGCAAAAAAAACCGAAACTGAAGAAGAAGAAGTGTACTGCCATCTTGTCTTTTCTGTAATTCTTGATTTTATGCCACCTTTCGCCCGGACACTGATCACAGATGCAACGCGGGTATCGGCACGGCAGGTTATAAGATAGGTCCTCACACGATAGGGTCCCTATTGTTAGGGAAGATAGGGAGTCCAATCCCATTAGGTTCAGTCCCTAACGGAGATCGGGCGTCGCTATATCCGATAGGGACTGATAGGTCAGGCCCTATTGGGGAACTAGGAACTCTCTAATACCACGGTTGTCTAGGGCGAGCCCACACGAATGCTAACCCCATCTGACCAGTTACCACAGATATCAACAATAATCTTAACGGAGACGCGGAGGGGCGCTTTTAAGCACCCGCCATCAAGAGTGGTTTGGTACAGTGGCTCCAGCAATGAAGGTGTTAAAGTGACGTTAAACATGAATTGTATCTTGTAGTGACAGGAACAGGAATTCCTTAAACTTTGAACGCCATTTTCCCTTTTCCAAAACAGGAACAATTTATTCAAATTTCCTTTCTTTTTCCGATAAATCGATTCCTGAAGTTCAATCAAAATCTAAATCTATGGCTTGAAGCTCAGAGATTCGGGAACTTCGATCTCGGGAACACGTCACGAAAAAACAACACAACGCGGAAGCACGAAACTGAAACCCGTCCACGACGCCTAGTTGTCTGTTGTTTCTGGTGAAGCTTATTTATGTTCTCCTCTGTGGTCGTGGTGTTGGTTGTAAAACTCGTTTAAGTGCCCCGACTTCAACTTAACAGGCATAAGGTTATCTCTTTCGGGTGCAGGAAAACAAAATTGTTACAGGGATAGTAGGTTACATATTAGATACGATACTACAATACGATTGATCGTATCTGGTAAACCGGATCGTATGTATACCACCTAATACGACGGAGGTATCGGCAATACGATACCACTTACCACAGAGTTCTGGGCATGCTCAGTAGTGTCCTTGGATACGATACCACGCTGTTTCCAAGCAATCGGATCTACTAGGAACTCTGTATTATCCTTATGACAACAAATTTCAAGTCTGCGCATGCGCCGCAGCTCTTGTGCTGAAATTCATAGGTGATTGCCTCGGAGTCAACCATTGTCAACCATTGTGCTGAAATTCGTAGGTGATTGCCTCGGAGTCAACCATCAACTACCCTCAGAATCTGAGCGAAATCTGCCCATTAGGAACTGAGAAATCGTAGTTTCAGGAAATTTACGTCTGCGCATGAGCACACACTATTTGTGGTCCGATGACGATGAAATTCGTAAGTTATCCATGACCCCCGAGGGGCTCCCCCTGAAAATGTCACCGAAATTAGCCGAGTAGTTACCAGAGTTATGGCTATGAATTACATTTCAAAATTGCGCACGCGCAGTAGGTATCACTGATATATTCATGTCAAAATTCGAAGGTAATTTTTAACCTCTAACTATCCTCCAAATTTGAACGAAATAGGTCAATTAGGAACTTAGAAATCGTGGTTTCAGGAAATTCACGTTTGCGCATGCGCACACGCTATTTGTTGTCTGACGCGTAATCCCTGAAAATTTCACCGAAATTGGTCAAGTAGTTCCAGAGCTACGCCTATGACAACAAATTTAATGTCTGCGCTTGCGCAGTAGCTATTATTGATCAAATCGTGACGAAATTCTTAGGTGATTGTCTTGAAGGCAGCCCCCAACTACCCTCTGAATTTGAGCGAAATGGGAAGATTAGGAACTGAGATACCGAGGTTTCAGGAAATTCACGTTTGCGCTTGCGCAGTAGCTACTGGTGGCTATGCAATTCACAGGGGACCGTCACGGGGCTAATCCGCACAATCCCTGAAAATTTCAACGAATTCGGAGCATAACTTCATATATTTTGGCTGGGACAAGGAATTGATCACAGACCGACAGACGGACAGACACGGAACCAAAATTGTACAGAAAGCTCTGAAACGTAAAAAGCAAGTGGAAATTTTGATTTTGGAGGACATAATTTTTTTTTTTTTTTTTTTTTTTCATTCACGAATAAATAGCTTCCTACGTTCGGTAGTGAGGAAGCAAAACAACAACCTCTGGAACAGGATACCAATACTATTTCTGTTGTGGGAGAAAGGACAAGGCCTTTTAATCTGTATGTCTTCATGATTAGAAGCGATATGAGCTAACTGCCAGAATCCTCCTTAGGGATATAACTCCAAACAGTTTTACGAGTATAAATCACAATTTGAGGGAGTGGAAAAATTCTCAGAACGTGGAACGTGCACATGGGTGTCTGTTCTGATTTCTGGTGATGAATTGAACTAGTTGGAAGGCTCGCTTCGCTTATTACAGCGATTATTTGGTTTTGGTGACAGTTGATTTATAGTGTTCATTTGTGTGGCATAATCAGGAAATCATTACTTGATAGAGCTCAGCTGGCAATTAAAATTGGGCTCTAGTTTCTTGTTACCTTGCTATGCGCCGTGGAGTCGCCTCTGATAACCTTTAAAATGTAATATTTTCAAATGCCGAGTGGGTTAGGGAGAGAGAACTTCGAGGCCATTCATGCACCTTAGGGTTCAGAGTTGGAGAGTATACCTAAGAAATCAATTTTTGGCCTAGGCATTTGGCAGGTGAATACTAGTGCAATTAGTGGCTATAGGAGAAACAATACTAACTTCAAAGTGAGCAGTTCTTCCTGACTGCAGCGGTCATGGCACAAAATTGTACTACTTCGTGCAAATACGCAATGGCAATTTCTTATCTAGGTTACCTTTGGAACAAGAGTCAGCAAATCGTAAAGGCCGATGAGAGAGTAAATGAAGCCATTGAGGACGAAGGAAGCTGGTTGCGTTGGGTACTCCTCATACCATGGAAGAGATCCCATGAAGTGAGCCAACACTCCTCCGTGCGAGCTATCAGCGTGGAAAGGTCTGAGAGACAGGAGGCCTGCTCTGAGGTATTCTGGTCTCTTCGATTGATGATAAGCCCTCGCCAAAAGGGACATCCCATGCCCTTGCCCCATGGCCGACAACCTTAACCACTCAATTAAGTTAACATTCAACCAAAACACATGTACTCCTACACATTATGTTGAATATATCTCCACTGAATCAAATGATTCATGATTAGTATCTCACCAGCCTGGCTGTAGATCTTTCATCCCATGAGGGCCTTTCCGTTTGACGGGATTAGCCCAGCCTCCAGTAACTGGGTCCTGGTGCCTCACTAGCCAATCAGCAGCCATGTAAAACTGCTCCAAGTGACGACTGGTAGCCAGACTCAAATTAGCCAGCTTTCCACTCCCTTCTAGTTTCATACCAGTCACCTTGAATTTCGACCTAAATCAACCAAATTATCGACAAACTTTAGATTATTACATTATACAGGTATCATATACAATACATAGTGCTTTGTGACAACGTACGCAACTTCCCTTACAAACAGGCCAGCAAACAATGATTATTTCCATTCATATGGGATGCGGCCCAGCAGAAATGAAGAAGAATGAATTATTTGGCTACATTATGGCGTTTCAAATACCACTTGATAATTTTCAAAAGTTTGTCGCGCGCCCTTCTTTGATTCTCTGCAAGGCCGCATCCAAACCAAATCAACATGAACAATATTTATCCGGCCTAATGACGTTACAATAGCTGGTATGGTTCCCCGGCTGCAGGAGAATATCCGTGTCAGTGTTGGCTTTAAACCTCAAAATTAAATCAGAAAAAAGAAAATTCCTTCAGTAGCTACCTTAAAAGTTTTTTCTTGGGTTTCGACTGAGCAGCTAAGCCTTTCTGAAGATCCACGAGCAGATCTCTAACAAGAGTCGACCATTTGCCCTCTTCACAGTTTACTTTGTGGTAGACGTCTTGATTCTGAGAACAACCAAAAGAGCCACTGTATAGCGTTTAGCGTTTTATATGAGGGCGAACTACGCACAATAGAAGCTAGCAAAAATAAAACAAACAACTTGGAACTCAGGTGATTATATTATTGTAAGAGATGTGTTGGAACACAAACCTTTGATTGTATCAATGGGGAGATACAGGAATAGTGGAGGTTCCAGACTTCGTTCTTCTCTCTGCTCTGGACTACTACTACAAAACTAGAGTTGTCGCCAGCTCTTAGCATGAGCTCAACGGACAAGACGAAGTCTAGGACGTAATCCATGGACATGTGGACGTCACGAGATTCTGTAACAAAGATTACAGTACACAATGAATTGGTGTGCAACCCTGGGAACTGGAGAACACGGCGTCACTAGGAAGAGAATACTTACAAACAACGATTAATGAGCGGTACCGCGTACATTTTTCCATTATTGAATTTGAAAGTTGGAAAAGTTGGAAGTTGGTTAATGGCGAGGGCCACTGCGAGGGAGTAGCTGCGCCCAATTACAAACAGAAAGTCATGTTGGCAGTAACTTCCAGGCAGTGGCGTGAGAGATCACTAGTGACATCACAAGTGCAATGAAGGTAACTCAAGGAAACACAGGAACAATTTCGATATTGCGCCTGAACAATTTGATTTTTTCCATCAGTTATCTACATAAAAACGATTTTGGGAAACAATCCATCAACATCAGATCCCCGGGTAATATAACACTTGTTGTTAGTTAAGTTCCTAAACAGTTTCGGCCTCAAATTGAGATATGTAGGTACTAAATTAAACGTTTTCTTTTAATTACCCACCAATAGACATATATACTTCGTAGAAAAAGGCATGCTGAAGGCGAAGTTGGGAAATTGAATGGCCAGAGGCCGAAACAGTGCGCTGAGGCCCATTCTGAGGGATCTTGTTTTCTTTCTAGATCCTGAAAAAAGTCTGAGAGAGACTGCACGGATTATTGAATTTGTGTTTCTATTCCAACCCATCCGGCTATTGTCGGTCTCAGCTTGTTCCATTAGTCAGCCAGTGCTATGGTCAGCCGCTTCTGGAACCCTGTGAATTCAGCATGTCCACATACACACACACTCTCACCCCCACATGAACACACTAGTGGTGTGAATGAGGCTCTCAAATCTTTGGCAGTTGATCAAGCCAGCCATTCAAATATTCAGGGATGGACATGATCGTAATGAGGATTAGTGAAGAATATTTATGTTGTCAGCATTCAGGTGGACTATGTGATTTTTTTAAAATCAGGATCACCTCTGATTTACCTAACAAGCGTGGACCACCTATAATACAGACATACATAATTTATTATTATTGCAATAAGGAAAGCTCACAAACCTGCTCCCATGGTGTTGAAAACTAGAATATGGTTTTCACGAGAGACTTTGTCCCCACTCCAATTGCCAAAAGATGAAATACCATCGTCCAGGACTTTGATCCGAGGTTCAGGCTCTGTCAGGTTTTTCGAATAGTGGGCCAAACCGAATTGAGACACTTGAGTAGGGTAGTAATATCCATTTGACTCCCATTGAGTTGAAACTGGAACACCTGAAAATAGTAAGAACGTCAGCCAACTTGGGTGGGCATTGTAGCTCCCTCGCGTTAGTAACATGGATGTAAGGAATCAGTAATTAAACTTTCACTTTTTTTGGGTAGAGTTTTACCTGCGACAAGTAAGGGCCAGTTTCACCAACGTTTTTAAACGGCGTTTAAACATAAAACGCTCGTAAAGCGTCGCTGTCGGGTTTCACCAAACTCGTTTAAGCTACAACGCCCCGAAAACGCGTTTAAAAACCGATCCCCAATTTTTGTGGGTTTTGAGCTCCTAATCGAGATTAATCAGTTTACTTATCTACCTATCGACCTACTTGTTGTTGACGCTTCCTTTCGGTTCAATTCTGTGTGTAAAATTAGTGCGTGGTTTGGTAACGGCTCTCGCGTGGGCGTTCGATGAAGATGATCTTGACGTCCTCGACGACACTGACTTCGCGACCAGGTATCGTTTGTCAAAATCGTCCGACATGTCAGTCCTTGAGCTTATTGAAGAGAAACTGTACTACCTACACCAGTGACTTGTTCAGATGGGATTTTTT
Organism: Lygus lineolaris; assembly: GCA_030264115.1. Lineage (NCBI taxonomy): Eukaryota > Metazoa > Arthropoda > Insecta > Hemiptera > Miridae > Lygus > Lygus lineolaris. Next base: position 15,852,701 of record JAEMON010000005.1, read on the forward strand.
TTTCAACTTTTCAATAGAGATGCTAGCTAACTAGCCTTGCTATAATTATTTATGGAGGAACACAAAAGGAGGAAGAATATGGTACCTACTTCTATTTACACTCATAATTCTTCACAATTTCACGTTTACGCATGCGCAGAGCCTACCGTTGGTCGGCTGGTAATGAATTTCATAGGGGACCATCTGGGGGCTAATCTGCGTAATCCCTGAAAATTTCATCAAAATCGGATGGAAATTGTGGAAGTTATACGTGTTGCAAGGATTTCAAATTTTGCGAATGTGCAATCGATACCGCTGATCCGATCTTCATAAAACTCATAGGGTATCATCGAACCTTTGATCTTCAACTACCCTCCAAGTTTGAGCGAAATCGGACCATTAGGTCCCGAGAAATTGATGTTTCGAGGATTTCACGTTTACGCATGCGCAGAGGCTACCGTTGGTCGGCTGGTGATGAATTTCATAGGGGACCATCTAGGGGCTAACCCGAATAATCCCTGAAAATTTCATCAAAATCGGATGAAAATTGAGGAAGTTATGCCTGTTGCAAGGATTCCCGGACAGATAGACAGACCGACAGACACGAAACCAAAATTGTTGAGGAAGGTCTAAAACGTAAAACGCGAGTTGAAATTTTGATTTTGGAGGCAAAAAATTTTTCACTTTTCAAAAGTGAAAACAATGCTTCCGCTACCTTGGTAGACTCGGAAGCAATAATAAACTAATACAACCAAACGAAAACACAAGAAAGTGAGCTGTTATCTATGTTACCACTAACAGCTGGGGACCAATGCCTTCTCGATACCGGTTAACCCAGAGTTTAGATTGGGTTTGGCTGTAAACTCGTTTAGTGCTAAACTTGCAAGGATGAAAACGAGTTTTACATCACAAAACTCATTTGTCGTTGTTCGAGATTAGTGATCTCATTTAGAATAGATCTAGATCAATCCTGATCGAGATTAGAGTATTTTGGTGAAACCCGCCCTAAGTAAAGTTGTTCATTCTCAGTAGCTTTACTGATCTAATCGCGACGAGATTCATGGGTAAATCGTTTTGAACTACCCTCCGTATTTGAGTGAAATTGGTTCATAAGGAACGGATAATCTGACGTGCCAAGAAAATCACTACTTGTGGTCCAGCAGCGATGGAATTATTAGGGGAATGCCTAGGGGTTACTCCGAACAACTTCTGAAAATTTCACTAAAATTGGACCATATAAGTGTTCAGCAATTTTTTGAAACGCAAGAAGCAAGAGGGAATGGGGAATGATCGTGTATGAGAAAATCGAATTTTTTCCACTCTTCTATTGTTAATAGTAATAAAATAACACTGTTAATACAAAGAAAAAAATAGTTGATCGTTCTGGTGTGGCGAAAATTCGGAATAAAATCTCAGCAGTTTGAAAAACAGGCGCCATTCCGAGGGCCCTTGAGCCACCCGGTAACACGTCACACTAAAAGAACAACTGAAAGAGAATGTGCAGAGAACACACAGGGCGCAGTGAAAACATAATTTAGTTAAATAATTGATTATTATTAATTAATTAATAATTAATTCAATCAATTATCTAATTAAGTTAATTATATTCTCACTAATCTGGGGCTAAAATAGTGTTGTTTTTGTTTGGTTGACAGGCCTTTACGGATTTTGGCCAATGACAGACGACACCCGTTACAACGTAACTTTCCCGCCATATTACAAAAATGAAAATTTTAATAAATTTTCTAAAATTACAGATACATTATTTTTGCTCTATGGCTTCAATATTGTTTCTTTTAAGCCATTACCTTACAGAAAAAAAAAAAATAAAAAAAATTGATGATAATTCCCCATTGGATTTTGCAGGATAACATTTTTTTTCTTCTTTGTTTACTTCTTGCACGTACGTATAGCATCCCTAACTTCGGTAGTGAGAAAGCGAACATATCATCGTTAAGAAAAGAAGACACCAGATTGTGGGCCTTTCTACCATTGAACTATTGGTCAGTTTCCAACTAACCTACATTGTACTAATATGTCCCAGAATGTCAAACATGTAAAACCCAGGTAGAACTTTGGACAACGGATTACGCCAATAAATCTCTAATCCTGTAATAATAATACTGAAGATAATACATTTTAAGAATCATTCTCGCATTCTTCTTAAGGACCAGTCCAAATGATTCACAATACCTACCTACCAAACTCTCCTTTCACCATTATGTTCTGGTTTCTCTTCACATCTTTTGATTTAGAATGTTAGGTAGTAATTTGTTCCATTAATACCACCGTAAATTCCTTGGATGAGTTCGTACCTTCAGTAGCGCTGATGCATTTCACTCTTTCCCTTAATTCAACGTTGTAGTTTTCGAAGTACAAGAACACACCTCGAGGGTCATATTTTCCTTTTGGGTAATATACTTTGGAATACGAATGGGACCATTCAAACCTCATGTAACCATCGTAAATTGCCATTTTACCGTAAACCTGGAAACGATTAAAATTTTCATAGGTTACTTTGATGCGTTTGTAGGTATCAATTATGATTTTTTGGAGTTTCGGGTAATATCCAAGGAAAAACGAATCAAAAGAAGATAAAATCTCAAAAACTGACCTCAAAGTATTTGTGAATGAATGAAAAAGGGAGATAAACTTCATCCCCTTCCTTTCTGCAGGGGATACTGTAGTCCCCATTGATATGGCACTCGATTTCTTCCAGTCCACCATTCTCAGAACTACCAGGGGTCTACAATGACAAGAAAACAGTAGTAATTAGATAGGCAGATAATAAATATGTGAAAAACTGGAATACCGAAAATCAAAACGCTCCAAAACTAATATTCCACATGACTAAGAGGCCATGAAAAAGGGGAAGGTTCCGATTTTGGAGGAGAGGTGGGGGTGGGATTTACTTCCCTCATCCCTTCTTCGTGTGGTTGTTGAGTTCACGTATATATTTATGGAGGTATATGTATTGATTTCATGGAGCACACGGTTACAATGGTAATGAAACAACACATTTTCTTCGGTATCCCTTCTATCCAGGAATCATAATATAGTCAAAAGGACGCCCAGGAATGTGACTAAGAAAGAATAAGTTCAATCACAGTTCCGTGAGCAACAGAAACAGTTTCCAGACGATTTGGGGAACATTGGCTAACAACTTGTAACTCGTCTGAAGCCCCCGGGCATGAAAGTAAGATGAGTAGAAAGCAGTATTTGCCATTTTTTTTGCAATATGCATGATGTTACAACTAAATGCCACGTTGCAGTAAGGGTAACAATTAATCTTGGTAGATAATCTTGCAGCCATCTCTTGCAATCCTCTCAATCATTTGACGAAACATAGGTTGAAGGCAGATAAATAATCAATGGCGTGCAAGCATCAATAAGCACCGTTTGAAAAAGGATGGAAATGGTTTACTAGTGAAGTTGCGCAGGACTTAAGGGAAGCGTCCCAACCATGTGCAGCTCAAAATCCTATTTTTACTATTTTTCACGTTTATTGAAAATTCCTCTTTACACGTACTTTTATTATACAATAATAATTTACATACTTTACGATGTGAATCATAATTTTAAATTTATTCCATCCAGAGAAAGTTGGAAGAAATCGATGTAAACCGGGGTTTTCATTGGTTTGTTCCAGTTTTCTCTGGATGGAATACACTTAAAATTATTATTCACATTGTAAAGTATGTAATTATTACTGTATAATATAGGTAGGTCGAGAAATGTTCAAAATCACGAACGTGAAAGAAAGTACACAGGATTTTGAGTTGCGTTGAGGCGTGGTCTAGGCGCTTCCCGAGACCTTCGTCCCGCGGCCCAGTCGTATGCTCTACAGGCTCTGCTTCAGATCAGTTTTCAGCGAAGTAACAAAATAAATTATGTAGATAAAATAAACGTTATCACGTTACTCCCTACACGCGTTATAGCTGCTACCTGGATCAAAGAAGAGGTGATGAGCAAAACCAAGATTAGACCAGTTTACGCACTTCACACAGTGGTCTGAAGTACGGAAACTAGCCTAATCTTAGTTTTGCTGTTTTAGATCACCTCTTCAACAAGTGCGCCTGATGATTTCAGTAGGTAGGAACACGTCTTCACTCCTACAACAATAACCACCAACAACAAACTCACCAGAGACTGAGCTTTTCTGAAAGCCTCGCTTTTGAAAGCGGGAGCAAAAGACGAGATCTCACCGCCACATCTCGTCCAAATCGACACCGACAAAAGTACAAGGCAAACGCAAACACACAGGAACATCAACTTCAGATTGATTCTCATCATAAGCTGTGAACAAAAAGACAAAAATTAAGTAGTTCGTTCAGGGAGATTAATTTCGAAGGGCTTCAGTTTCTACAACACAAATCAAAGATCTGATCTAGCAGAGATGACTTTCACCGATTAAACGCCCCACGAAGGATGACAACTGTCAAGATGGGATCAACATTATATTCTATTATTTCCTGCACCAATGAAATCCTGAATGTTTTCCGACTAGGTGGCGTTTGTTTATAGAGGCTGTTTACCAAAACATTGAAATAAATCAATTCTACAATAATGGATAAATAGCATGGGTAGGAATTTTACATTTTGAACCTCAAAATCTGATTCGCTGTCCTTGGAAAACCCCTAGTCCCAATTTTCAGTTTGAAATGACGACTGGTTTAATAAGAAAGCAGGTTGAAAGGGAGTGCGGGAAAATTAGGACTCCTTCATGTTAATTCGCTAAGGAACCCGTCCAGGTCAGTTGGGTTAAAATTACAAGACTCATTTTCGGTGAGTTTCAATCATCGAATACCCATCACCTTTTTGGAAAGCCCTCTCTCTAAGATAGCTTTAAACGCTGAAATTAAAAATATCCATGCAAGTTCCCAATTCCGGTTATTTAATTTCATTCGTTCAACTGAAAGATTTTAGTAAGAGCTTTCCAAAAAGGTGCTACATGTGGGGTCTTCGATGATTAAGAGTGAGCGAAAATCAGTGCCGTAAAATCGTAATCCAACACGTCGTACCGATAGGGAGGGGGTATATGATCTTCTCACCCGTTTTACAGCCAGTTTTGTGAACAGTTAGAGCTGAAAATTTGTAGTCTGGCGTTAGAAATGGCACTTAATCCAAATTTGAAGCCGAAAATAAAAACTATAGGCAATTTAGGAACATAATGATTACAATTTGTAAAATAATGTAACATAATATTTCATTTGTAAAATATTTGTAACATAATATTTCATTTGTGAAAACTGTAATTGGGGATTCCACTTTATTCATTTAAGTAATTTTCCAACTGTAAGACAGCAAGAATCGATATTTAACCGATGTTAACCGATATTTAGACCGACTTTAGATGCATCATCCCCATTCCAGACTATAATTGGCATTAGAAAAAAGGTAGCTAAACTGATTACCCTCCCCCCCACCAATTAAGAGGAACCCTTGAAAATGAACACGAAGATTGTTCTTATCTTCCGAGGAAGGTAGAGATTACTACTTCTGTCAATTTTAATAAACATTTTCTCAATTCGGGTTCTATTCAGTTGAAACTGAATGAAACCAAGGCCGCGATTGCCCTGTCCGCTGATGGAGTTTCTGAACTAACAAGAAAATAAGCCAGGATGAGAGATATGCTGGGGGAGATGAGACAGAGAGTGAGTACAAGAGACACAAGGAAGGCTACTGAACCGACTGACACGGGAATAAAGGCCCATTCAAAGCGTTACGTCAACAACGAGGAACGAATCGGAGGAAAGCCACCAGCCAACGAAGCTATGAGATCATCTTCGTGTGATCCGACAATGAGCGACGAATAATCTTATTCGTTAGGATTTGGGTTCGAAATCATTCATCAGGGTTGCTACGGAAACAGAATCCTAAAATTCCCTGACTTTTCCAGGTTTTCAAGGTTTTCCAGACCCGTAGCAACCCTGTTCATTCATAAACTAAATTCATTTAAGGGCCTCTCATTCTGGCAAAAATGTTGCACAATATTTTGAAGATGTCGTGTTTGCCCAAAAATATTGGGATTGTGAGGAGAAATGTGCAAAAAAGAGGGCGTTCAATACTTTTCTGGAAGATTTGAAATTTTTGCGGAACGTTCAATATTTTTTCGTCAACTTTGATCGGGAATGGGGTCCACTGAAATATTAACCTTCTTCGCCGAGCTTTCAATAAATTTATTACCTTCTTCAGGGCCTATAACAATTAATACAATAAATCCCTAAAGCGGCATAAAAACGTCTGCCAAGTTGGGTGGGCAGTATAGCTTCCTCACTTTTGTAACATGGACGTATAGAATCAGTTAGTAAACATTTCAATGAAATTGGTAGAATAGTTCCTGTTGGTGTTGTTGGCTAAACTGTGGGCGTCCCCCACCTACCTACCTACCTACCATCAGAGCCTCTCATTAATATGTCTGTACCGCCATCTGGCAAGTGTTCCTCCTCTCTCGTTAATGAAACTATCATAAATCAAGTATCGGTGTCGTTTCTCTCCTTTAGAGAAGAATCCTTTAGTTCTGGATTTAGGAGCATGCCTATGACGATAAATTTCAAGTTTGCGCATGCGCAGTAGCCATCACTTATCAATTGTGTCCTATTAACTGTGGCGAAATTCATGTAAGTAATTGTCACTGAGTCAGTCCACAATTACTCTCCAAAATTGAGCGAAATCCGTCCATGGTAATTGTTTACTATTACTTTGTCACCTCTAACTTTTTCAGTATGAACACATTATTAGTGGAATGGATTAGATTAGTGGAATGGACTTCTGGAATGGATTAGTGGAAGGGACTTCTGAATAGATTAGTGGAATGCATTGTCAAGCGATCTGGATGCTCGCTAGCGCTCGCATCTCAAAAAAGATAAACAATCCCAGAAACTATCCCGTGAATGAGCAGGTTGTTTGGGACTTCTGAATAGATTAGTGGAATGCATTGTAACTCTATGAACATGTTTCCGGCATTCAAATACTATCTCTTTATATTTCTATACCCTTTTCCGACTCTTATTTCGGTCTGAATATTGATATTTACTACTCTACATATATCATGGTTAAGTTTGAGAGATATCGGAGTTGACCGGATAATTGCTCAGAATTACCCCATGTAACTAGCAATATCTGGTTGTTCCGGCCCTTCAAACATGTTTATCTGTCGTTGGTAGTCCATTGCTGATAATATATCTAAATACTGAAAAAGTTAGAGGTGACAAAGTAATAGTAAACAATTACCCCGTCCATTAAGAACTCAGCAATCGTAGTTTCAGGAAATTTACGTTAGCGCATGCGCATGCGCACACGCTACTAGTGGTAGGATGGCTGTTAAAATAATAGGGAACTGAGTAGGGGCTACCTCCGACAATTTCTGAAAATTTCTCCAGAATCGGTCGAGTAGGTACCTAGTTCCGGAGTTATGGCTATATGAACCTCATTTCAAAATTGAGCATGCGCAGTAGGTATTACTGATAGAATCGTGTTGAAATTCGAATGTAATTGTCAACCAACTACCCTCCGAATTAGAGCGAAATCGGTCCATTAGGTACAGAGAAATCGTAGTTTCAGGAAATTCACGTTTGCGAATGCTCACACGCTACTAGTGGTCCGATGGCGATGAAATTCATAGGGGACCCTCTAGGGTCTAACCCGCTTAATCCCTGAAAGTTTCACCGAAATTGGTCGACTAGTTCCGGAGATACGCCCTCGGCAACAAATTTCAAGTTTGCGCTTGTGCAGTAGCTGTTACCGATCCAATCGTGACGGAATTCATAGATTATTGTCTTGGAGTCAGTCCACAACTACCCTGACAATTTGAGCGAAATAGGTCAATTAGGAAGTGAGGTTTTAGGAAATGCACGTTTGCGCATGCGCTCATGCTACTAGTGGTCCGATGGCGATGACATTGATAGAAGACCGTCACGGGACTAACCAGCACAATCCCTGAAAATTTCCTCAAATTCGGACCACATCTTCATATAGTTTTGCCTGGGACAAGGAATTGACCATAGACCGACAGAAAGACGGACGGACAGACAGACACGGAACCAAACTTGTTCAGAAACCTCAGAAACGTAAAAAGCAAGTGGAAATTTTGATTTTGGAGGACAACATTTTTTTTAATTTCTTGCACGAATACATTCCTAATACATACATACATTCATACTAATACATACATTTCTAATACATTCCTTGCACAAATACTTCCTACGTTCGGTAGTGAGGAAGCTAAAAACGGGGGGGAAAATAGAACTTAAAATTTGACTAACACCCCCCCCCCCCCCCCCCCCCCCCCCCCCCCCCCCCCCGTTTTTTTTATGCCGCTATAGGGATTTATTTTATTAATTGTTATACTCCCTGAAGAAGGTGATAAATGTATCGAAAGCTCGGCGAAGAAGGTGAATATTTCAGTGGACCCCATTCCCGATCAAAGTTGACGAAATAGTTCTGTGTTGGGTTGATCATCGTACTCTTTGAGGGAGGGTGAGACGGGAGAAGGTTGATGCAGAAGAGGGTGGTGGGCGGGAAGGAGGTGATGGGACGGGGACGCCAAGGGCGAGGGGGGGTACGCCTAGGATCGCCGAGGAAGGGCGGAAGGGAGGTGCGTGGATGATACAAAAGCCAATGCAATATCCACCTGGTCTATCGCCGTCCCCCCACATCAGCCACACTCATAGATTTTTCATCTAATAATGAATGGATGCATCGCTACGGTCCCATTGAAATTAGTTTGCCCGGGGGTCGCTAGCTTGGGTGCGACTCCAGGTGCTTAGCCATGCAGACTCGGTTGTACAGTACTTACATGTAATGCAGGCTAGCATTTCCGATATTTACAGATTATCTTTTTGAAATGTGTGATTTTACGATTCGTACAGGGTCTTTGTTTTGCAAGTTTGCAACGGATTAAAGATAATCCATATCAAATTAGCTCAGAAGAGGTAGGAATTTCAGAAAAGCTGGGAATGAGTTGATGACTTGAAAATAAATAGGTAGATACTCGTACCTACACAAAAAAGTTGTCTTCCAAATATTTAATAAATTACCTACCTATGGGTGCAAGAATCATTAAGTAGGTACAGAATTTTGATAAGCCATTCCATTAGTTAATATTGCATATTTGGGAGTTTTATCAATGTTGATGCAAAAGCTAAATAATGATGAAAAATCAGTCTGCACATGTACCTACACTGCTTTACCTTACTGCTAATAACATTTATCTTGGTGACATCTAACTAACTACCTAGGTTCTTACCAGTTAATTTCCACTGATCTTGCCCGTGGACAGGCTTCGCCGTTGCGGTATCTCAATAGTTTGTATACTGGCATACCTACCAACCTAAGTATATTTTACTGGATGTACCTACCAATTTCTATGTGTTGTTGTCGTTATACTGGCATACCTACCAGCTAAGTAAATTTTACTGGATATACCTAGTAATTTTTATGTGTTGTTGTTGGATTATGCTGTTGTATATACTGTTGTAAATAACGAAGATTTCCAATTTCAATTTCAATTACATATATTACACCAATAATTTAAGCGCCTATTATCGTTCAGGTTCAATTTCAATGTACCTAACGCAACGCTAGAACCTACTATAACGAGGTTATAAGTACCCACCTGTAGTCCCACGAAATTGACTTTTGATTTTATTCTCATCAACCCTCATGTAACAATTTGAGAAAATAACATCCAATACCATCAGTTGAAATACACCCCACTATTCACCAAGTATTCGACTATTTTCGCGAGAAGTAGGTATACCTATGTAGCAGAATGAATTTCACGTTCGTGTTTTTAACTCACATCATGATTTACTCAGCAACACGAAGGCTAATCTTCAACACTACCAAGCACGGAACACATGCATAAGTGCAATCTAGCACGACGTTTCGGTAAATTAAGACTTTTCCTGTTAGGCAGGAACCTACTCCACGAAGTATACGAACCCAATCTAACCAATTAATGCCATGCCACAGACCGCAGAGTCATCATAGGCCTACGTCGAATTATTAAATCTTGTCAATGACAAACAAGGAAGGTAGGTAGAGAGATAATAAAATTTACACGGGCAATCATCATCCCTAATAGACTGGCCATCAATGGAAATTCTGCAGTTTTTACTACACTTTTGCACAAGACAAATATTTATTTTAATAGATAACTAGCATACCAAGGGGTAAGCACTAAGTAATTATATGAAAATTATTTTCATTTACCTATAAAGTGGGTGTGTAAGCTGGACCTACCTTCGGAGAAAGATCGATGATTTGGTCAAAAGCATTTGCGGCTGGCAGTCGAAATTTTGTGGCTCCGTGTCACTCAAACTGGTAAGCATCTTAAGAAAAATCGCCACACCCTACAAAAGTTTATAAAACGCTATTATTTTGAAAAATATCACATTTTTACTGAAGTAGGAACGACATACAAGACACGGGCCGGCCATGTTTAGCTGCTTTCTGTTGCTTAGAGCTCAGTGTTGACAGGTAACACTTGACAGTGCTGTATTTTTGGCAATGCCATTTTCAAAATGTTTTCATTCGTTTGTTTAACAAAACGTACTGAAATAAAGAGAAAATATTAAAAATTAGTCGGGTAAAACAAGACGTGCTTGGCATGTTTATTTAAATTCGATGAGTGTGATGATAAAGCACACTCATATGACCCTCATATGACGACAGGAGATGTTATAAAGGTAATTATTTGAAAAAATATATATATATTATAAAGATAGTTTTAATATATTTGGTATTTTTTATAAACAAATTTGAACAATTTATAGATTTTCCTAGTTCAATTTTATAGATCCATAGATATATTCAGTTCTAATTGTTTTTATCTGTGCTGGCTACACTGTCAGTCTCGGGAAAACTTCAGCTCAACCACACAGATTGTTCTTGATCCGAAATAACTTGAATTTTTTAAATTATTTTTGATTCTTTCAATCAATTTAATCCAACTGGACGGTTCTGTTGTCACGTTAATCAGTGATTTTGCACGATGGATTCATACGAGAGCGTCCTCCTTGTGAAAAACGAAGTTTTCGTCTTCAAAGTTCCCCCAATGACAACCAATCGCGGACACAAGTAAGTCGGCTGTTTTGAGACTTAAGTTATTTTTCCTCCCCCGTTGTTTTCTCCAGTTTTACTAACGAATTTCACGGCTCAGGGCTGCCGATTGGAATCTCAACGACCCCCAATGGACGGGGAGGATGAGGCTGGTCTACAAAGACACCGAATGTGTTTTGAAACTCGAAGACAAAAATTCTGGGGAGCTCTTCGCCAAGTGCCCTATTGACAAGTATCCAGGTGTCGCTATTGAACCAGTCTCCGATTCTTCCCGTTATTTCGTCCTGAGGATTCAGGATGACAACGGTGAGCTTAGGGTTTTGTCACTTTATCTTTCGAAAAATAAAATAAGGACAGCTCGACGTAATGATAATTTGTCATTTCAAATGCCATTGTTTACGTGGTACGTGGCCTGTCATTTTCGCGTTTACGCCTCACCTTTTGTGATATCTTATCAGCGGACTCGATTTTAATCGTCGTGTCATAGTCATTTACTTCAGTAATAAATACCTTCTCACATGTCTGTTCTCGACTGACCAGCTTATTATTGGCATTAAAGGTGTATAGTAGGTGGTGTGGATACCTCATAGTTCAAAACGCTGTCAAAAGTGAAAGTTGACAGTGGGTCTAATGACGTAATCTGGAAGTAAATCACTTCCGACCATTGTCTCCTTTCTCGTGCGCCCACTTTTTCTGTGTCTACCTGACCGTCTCTACTTCCCTGTTTTTTTTTTGTTTTTTTTTTTGTACATAACGGTGAGACTCCTGATGTAATTAGAACGGTGAGATGACTGATTCTGAGTCATTTTGACTAATGTAAAAGTCATTTCATTTTTATGCAGGAAATTCAATAAACACGAAGTTAGCTTAGCTAAAAATGGGCTAAAACTACACAATGGGTTCGAAAAATTCACAATTTTTCTCGAAACCCAATTTGTCATCAGTCAAAATGAATCGAGTCTCACCATTCGATTCAGCGTGAAATATAAGTCAGGTCGAGTTAAATCGTAAAGGTGAAACAATCGATTCTGGAAATACCCAATTCCAAATTATTATACAGTTGTTTATTATTTTTTCTGTATAGATCTATCAATGGGTTAACCTAGCTGTAATAAATTACCAATGGTTAAAATGGGTAATATCACGAGGTTTACAATAATGTCTATTGCACTCGCACACTTGTACCTAGGTAGGTATCCGAAAACTAAATTCAGTAGGTAGCTAAGGAAGCTTTTAAATAATGTAAACTTTATCCTCGATTTTGTTTAAACAATTATTATTGCATTTGATCATTGGAAGATGGTTGAGCCTTTGCAGAAAGAATTGCGATTCACACTCTTGTTTCCGCCATTTTTTTTCTTTTTTTCATTCAATCCTTCGGTCCTTATTGGGAGCGAGCGGTTGTTCCTACAGTGCCTGCATGCTCTCATGCGACGCTAAAAATTGAAAAACTGTTTGAAACCGATAGGACAAACATGCCTCCCCATTTGGAGTTTTCGAGCTAGTTTTGAACATTTCATCCCCTATTTTCTACCCCTTATAGAAGACAGTAACGGTACCTCTTAGCTTCGCGGTTACGGTAACGCCAAGCTTCGGGGCACAACTATACCCCAAAAGGGGCTTGTAAGAGAGCTTTATCAGTTTTATTGGAAACCTTCAATGTGATAGGCAGGTACTGAACTACTCCGTGTAAAAATTCCCACCAGTAATTACGAATTCAAATTCGTTTTCAAGCACTCGTTGGGCGTAGGGAAACAGTGTTTGTACAGTGATTGTAAAGTGAAAATGTCAACCCTTATTTTTTTTGCTTAGAAATAATAAGTGCTGCGGATAGACAGTCTTGAAGGCAGATGTAAATTAGTGTAAGCTACTAACAACCGCATGTTAGCCGTCATTCAAACGTAACAATGGAAATAAGTGACCCTAACCTAACCGTACATTATTTTGCTTGGCTGATAAATCAAGTTTGCTGTTAGCTGTTGTGATATTATCCCTAGAGGTCAAATTCTTGGTTTGGCTTGAAGTATCCAGTCAGCGCCTCCGAACAATACTCTAGAAATCATTTGATGACGATTGTGGATGCTGGAAAAGGCCTTTGGCAAGGATAGTGTGTAAAGTGTCCTAAGACCATGTACACAGAAAAAAATCAATTCAGCAATGATAACGTCCCAGTTATAAACACCAAACACATCATCAACAACAACCCCCATCTGTTCTATAGATTCCTGATTTTCAGTTGTCTTTATATCTACGTATTTTCTCAGAATTTCTCCCACGGATATAATTTTAAAAAACTTCTGGAATTTGTCGTGTTTTGAAACTAGAATACATTATTATCACTATGAGTCGATCGTGCACCTTACTTTTTCATTACTTTCATTATAAGCAGGTCGGTCGGCCTTCATTGGCGTCGGATTCTCTGATCGCTCTGACAGTTTCGATCTGAATGTTGCCCTTCAAGACCATTTTAACTGGTTGAAGAAATCCGAAGAGATCGAAAAAGAGAAGGACGTTCCCAAACCTGAACTGGACCTGAGATTCAAGGAAGGGGAAACTATAAAGATCAACATGAAAATCACCGTAAGTTGAAAGGATATCATGATCTTATGATCTTAGGATATCATGATGAGCCTGGTACATACCTATCTAACCTACCTAAGTATTTGTGTACAAATGAAAATTTGTTCACCTTGATCCATAAATAATATGGAATCGTGTTAAGAAATGTAAATGATAGAAATTATAGAGTTTTACCAAGGTTTGGGCGTCGTAGCGATTGGAACTACGAGGAAAGTGGTGGAACGAGCATTTTTCGATGGTGGTAACAAATTTGGCAGGTTCAACATAACATCACGGAACTTACGTCAACTGTTTTAAATTCAGGCTAAACGCCAGGTGATACTGGAACTAAGAAGCTCTGTCAGCTGTTGTGTTATATAGAAGTGCAAGGGAAAATATTTTGGGAAGATGCCATATTTATGGGAGCATAATATGGCATCTTTGATCGTGGACCTTGATTAGGGAATGCAATCCCGCGCATATTCTGGTTCCGCACAGCCTCGTAGTATTCAATGCCAACCCCGCGAAAAACCCAAAAATCCTGCAGTGTTTTTTTTAACCAAACAATGCTCAATGTTAAGGGGGTAAGGA
>JAEMON010000005.1:15883222-15899816 GCA_030264115.1 Lygus lineolaris
CTATAATATGGGCTCTCATGTTAATATTCAATTACTTCCTCGCGTAAGGCCTGTGGTGCCTCTTTGGACTCTGGGTACCCCTCCTCTACTATGTCCCACCTCCCCCTCGCTGCATCCACGTATCATCGATCCTTCAATCACTCCTCAGCTGTAACTCATTCATGGTATCCCGTACATAGGTACATTTGCTCCCCTCAACACATCTCTTACTAAGGGCCACCTATGCATAGCCCCCCCCAGTCACTACTTACAGAGGGTACTTTACGTACTGGGAGTCCAAGGAGGTGCCAATGGCCTTGAACGAGGGAGTTTTGAGAGGACTTAAGCTGCAACGACGTAATCTCGTGCGTTATGCGTAATTGGATCTGATTGGCTAATTGTCTGTTCGCCATCTTAACGCATTAGCGGACGAACGAGTTTTGAACCTGACTATACCCGATTCAAAAATCTGAATATTTTACGGGTTCACGCATTTGCGCATCTGCGTATTGGATTATGCGCAGCCAGTCGCGTAGTAACGGGGGGCGGGACAGGCGGGGGCGGTACCGCCAGGCCTACTACGCCACTTCAGTTAAAGCTCCACGTGAACGGTTGACGGCGTTGAGGTTTCACGGTTATGTGGTTTCTTACCTGATTGGCTAATCATTAGCCAATCAGATCCAATTACGCATTCACGCATTAACGCATAACGCACGAGATGACGTCGTTGCGGCTTAATGTGAACCCGGCTTCAGCCCATGTAGTGACCATAGGGGTGTCAGTCCCGGTTTATAGCTGTCACCGTTTGAACGGTGACAGTGACAAGAATGGAACCGTGCAAGTTTACCGGTACAGTTTCATTTACTGGTAGAACTCATTAGAGAGTTTTCGCATGCCACTGACGGGCGACGTGGAACCTCCTCACGGAGCCCCTGACCTTGAGGAGACAGTAGTAACGGGCGACGATGAAATTGCTCTTTTAACGTCACCCGTCTGAGGCTCCCGGATCATGGGGCCACTTTCCCTGTACACTGACGGGTTAGCACCGTCGTTTGCTCGCCCCAGGGTATCGTCCCGGGCCTCCTTCACTAACGTCTCCTGTTGGCTTGCGAAAACTCTCTAATATTTTTCTATTGCGGACTTTGCACTCGGTTTTTCTTTTGTTTATATTTATTTCATACAGGACAAACAAATAGTCGCTGAACTCGTTTCCTGGAAAATTTTGATTTCTACCTGCCTGCTGCGTCCCTTAAGGTCAGTACTACAAATTTTCAGAATTCCGTAATTCTGAGAATAGGTATCCAAGATTATTTGTCCAGCTGCGCTCCTTGTTCTCCGAATTTTTACAATCCCCCAAATCGAAGCGGTGGTGGTATTTCGTCTTTCTTGTTGTCAGTATGGCATGGAACTGTACTGGTAAGGATGAAGGGGCTGTCACAGTTTGGAACCGTGACAACGACAGACTACATTCCACAGTCCCAGTCTGCCAGTACTGACTAGTACTGACACACCCCCAAAGATGGGTTCACATTGCCGCACGTATTGAGGTCCGCAAAGCTGTAAAACCGTAATTCAATTTGATTGGCTAATTGGCTGTTCTCCATCTTTCCGTTGTTACTGGCGACCGAGTTTTGAACCAGACTATCCTCCATTCAAAAATCTTGATATGTACGGCTTTACGATCTAAGTACCTATTGGGTTCTCCGCAGCAAAGCAGAGTGTATCCATATCTATTTCGTTATCTTGCTTTCTTCGTTTCACGCATTTATGTTGTTCGATCCATGTGAACGGTTCTATGGTTTTACGGCGTTGAGGTTTTACAGACGTGAGTACGGGGTTGTGCCGCAATATGAACGCAGGGGGGTTGTGCGATCATACGTAGGGGGGCCATGGTATGGGTGGTAGGGTATTGCTGAGGGTACAAGTTAACAAACTTGTAGCAAATAGCCATTCTACATCAAGATTTATACTGCACAGAAATGCCCTGAAATAGGTGTCATTAAGATCACCAGCTCAGTGACCCACCGCTACTTCGCTTCATTCTCACCGGTTGCGCCGCAGTCTCTATGCACAACAAGGCCTATTGAAAAGCAGATGAAATCCGAAAAATATTATTTTTGTGAGCCAACACAACCGTTCCACACCCAATCGCTGTTCCGTCTCGTTCTGAGTTCTGGAACCGGTTCCGCGGAACGACCCTTCCCTACACACACACACGTCACATTATTTGGTAAGTGACGAACGGAATGAAGTTTACCTATAAGGTAAACCATAGGTATTACGTCAGAACAAAATGACTCTAATTAGTAAGTAGGCAAGTACCTATAAAAAATAATGAGCTCCAAATAAAGAGAATCATTCAAGAAGGCGAGGTGCATAGCCAAGGAGAGGGCATAAACAAACTCACCTTTTAGGGATTTGAAGAACATAGAGTGCGTTTCTTTGATGGCTAAATTATCCAATAAGACTAGAGTTTCGTTCTCCTGCACTGCACAGTAAATATGAGAGAATAATACAAAACTAAATACAATTACGCTCAGCCGGGACCCGGTCATTTTGGTTGCGGTTGCGATAAACTGAAATTAAAGGTTAGAATTGGAATCGATTTGCCACGAACGAACTACGACACCACAAAACACGATCAGCTGACGTTGACGTGTACATCTCTACATGGATGTACATGGAGGTCCGTGAATGAATGAATACCTACTTCGTGTACGGTACGGTTTTTAAGATTGAAGTCATATGAATTCACATAGAATACTGATACTACCGTGTGAATTCATATGACCCTGAATTAGTTGTTGTTGAAGTGTGCTTGTGGAGAAAATGTGGTTAATTTCAAAAAGATCAAAATAATATTTATCATGCACTTATGTTCTTAGAACCCCATTCGTTATTTCCATTCACTATTTGTTTAGTTGGAGAAGGTAACGATTGGACATTAACAGTTTGAGTAGGCGTAGACTGCAAGATTATTTTGGTATACCTGATCGTGCTTAGCTAGCTGTTTCCCAAGTCCCAACTAGCATCGCAAGTCTCAGTCACAAATCAAGTTCATCTCCTCAGTTTATGACCATTGATGATGAAAAAATAATGTAAAATTAACGCACGAGACAGTGATCATATTCCCGGAGGATTGGAATTTGGATAAAAAGGGGAAAACAGTGGCTCCAGCTATGACGACCGTGAAATGTTTACCTTTCATACTCCTGTACATCGTCGCTGTGCAGATAATTCATACGAATTCGAGAACTTCAACTTATTGGCGTTTAACTCCGGAAGGTAAGTAATGAAATTGAATAATACCTAATAAGTACCGAGGTAATGACAAGCCAAGTTTCAACCTTTTGAATACATTCATACCAATAAACTTATTTGGTAAGTACCTACCTACCTACCATGAAAGTCCGAATCTCTCTCGATGGCTCTGGCTAGAGAGGCAGCCCTACCCTCAGGTATTCCCTACCAAAAGTCAAAATCTAGGCTGGAGGGGTTCATGCAATGAAAAGTAAAATAAAATGTTAAGTACCTACTTCTGACGTACATTTTCTATGACCTAAGGTGTGATTCAGCCCGGAGATGTGGATACAGCCATCAACCATATCTTGGACGACCCCATATTCAGCATCATCACTTCAACGGTCCATTACGGAACGTCTTGGACCAAGAGGAGTCCTGATGCTGAATGCCCTGGCTGCCCTGAGAACACCACCATGAAAATGTGAGTTCCTAGTTGCTATGAGTCGTCTTCTATCTTTTACGGAGGTACATGAATGAGTAGCAAAACTTCTTTCGTTCTTTTATTACATTCGAAATACATCCTCATGCGAAAGTACATTCGATTGTGAACTCGCAGTGCAATGTGTCATTCCAGACTATATCTGACCCTGGAATATGTCTAAAAATCCAAAAAATGTCAAAATGTCAATAATAACAAAAGAAACGCTGAGTTCGTTGGCCATAATTTTTGGAGTAAAGGGGTCAAATTTTGGAAAATGAGGATTTTTGGAATCTTAAACATAGGAACATAATGGTAGGTATATTCGGAATCAGCGCAAAATTTCGTATAAAAATCATCTATCAAATCGGGTATACTGATTCTTTGAAAATTCGCTCATTCATGCTGCTTGATTGAAACTTTTTTATTTGCCTTAATTTTTTGCTTTATATTATTCATCTACTTGTTTGCTTTGTACCTACGTGTTGAAGTTGAAAGGGGGGGGGGGGGTTGGAGTGGAGAGGCGATGGATGCGGTACCCCTGACAAAAGCACCTAGCTACGTCACTGATTGTTATTATACTTCTATATTTCACAGGGATGGGAAGGACAACATGACGAAAACCGGACACCCTGAAGATGACGAAGTGCTGGACTGTGGAAAATCCGTCAATTTTACGTATTACGACAATTTAGTGGGTGTGGCCAACAGGTTGTCTCACCCCAACGTTCCTGAGCCTCAGGTAAAATAATTAACAGCCCCTCCATTTTCGCGCAAGTTACTCTAGCAGAAGAGAATGCTAACATTTATTGAACTGTCTTAGTTATTCTCTTTTCTCTGACACAGTTATTTATTATATTTTGATGACCTAGAAATACCTACCTACTAATATTTTCTAGACTAATTTTACTTTCGTGTTACTGTTACTTCTTGGATGTTAGTTATTAAAACATGAAAGCTAATCCCTCCAGTCAGACTCTGGTAGTCAGCATCCTACTCTTGCTGGCGCCCTCATTGCGTGATTTAGCGTGAAAATAACTTTATTAGGTTTAGCATTGTTGTCCCACCTTGGAATGTTTCCAGCTTGTCAGATAGTGACGTGCCTGCAAATCAACATTCCAATTGAAAGGAATCATCACCCAAATGCCAAAATGAACCTAATTTCTTATTTTTCCTGTGTTCCACCTCTTCAGGTGGCGCTGATTTTCAAGAAAAAGGCTACAGACATTGACGTGGCAGCTCTAGAGAGGAAGTTGAAGAAAGCCAAGAGGGAGAAGCCCAAGTCCGTTCAGTTGTACAACCAGATCGGCAATTTCTGGAGGTTGAAGGGAGACACTTACAAGTCCATCGAATGTTTCAGGAGAGCATTGGCAGTGTCACCACATAACGCTGAGGTGAGATCATCTCTCATGTTTGTATAATCTGTATTCTCTGAGGCCGAGAGGAGAGGGATGTGTGTTAATTTACGTTTATATGTATATGAGTTTGAAGAGCAAATTTCTTATCTTTTTTTGCGTAAGGTGCATTATGGTAATACTCATAAGAATTAACCATGTTTTGGCTTTCTAATTTGTTCAGGTACTATTGAATCTTGCTCGGGTCTTGTTCACTCTTCAATACTTGGATGACGCTATTTACCTCACCCGGCGGTCCCTTGAAGTGCAGCCCCCTGACAAGAGCGCTTGGCAACAGTACTTCACACTCGGAGAAATTTTCAAGGCAAGTTTCTAGTAGACAAACATGTATGGGTTCTAATCGTATGCCCTGCGCTTACGCAACTGTAAAATTGTAATTTATTTCGTAGGGGAAGGCACGCTGAAGGCGGAGTTGGGAAATAAATGGTCAACGGCCTCGTCTCTTTTCTTGTCTATCTCCCATCTATTCTCTCAGCAAAGGGAGAGGCGCGCCATCCTCCAGACCTATTCTGAGGGATCTTATTTGCTTCCTAGATCCTCGAAGTCGGAGAGAAACAGCACGGATGATTGAAATTTGTGTTTTTATCCGAACCCATCCGGCTATTGTCGATCTCGGCTTGTTCCACTTGTCAGCGAGTGCATTTGTCAGCCTCTTCTGGAACGCTGCGAATTCTGCATGTAGCACTCCTTCACAGGAACACACTAGTGGAGTGAATGAAGCTCTAAGGTCTTCTGCAGCACGGTCATATTTGATGTGTTTTTCGCATGCTGCTTTTTTGGCTATAGTCGTCCACCCTTGAGACAGGTAAGAGGGGGCGTCAGCATTTATGATGCGGTTATTCAAAAACGCCGTTCTTTCCCTGTCCCATAGGCCGTGAACCTGTATGTCGGCAACCAGCGTAGGGGAACCGTCATCGTTTTCGCTTAAAATAGGTTCGACCCCTACTCCTCTCCACGCGAGGCTAGCCATTCCTGCTATGGCATCTCGTACCATGTTGTGTCCTTGTTTGACGAGCCCTCCGTGTTTGCAGTTCAAGGCGTGCGTCATACTCATTGGTTCTCCACACCCTTCGCACGATAATGGTAGCCCTTTTATTTCAACACCGTATCTCATTGCTAAGGCATCCACAAGTGTAAAATCCTCCAAATCTCAATTTTTCACTACCTAAAATTGATAGGATCTGTGATTTCAATCCAATTTGTGAGGTGGTTGGGAACTGTGAGAAGAGTGTGTCAGTTCAGCTGCACTGGGACTGTGTAACCTACTCGCGTACTGTAACGGTTCCAAGCAGTGACCACATTCTGGCCCTGGCCTGGTATGGGTACGTACGTACCCATAAGCATATAGAAGAGTTGGTTACTGGATGGGCCGGTTGCTGGTAGACAGTGAACTGGGAAGCGTGCTACTATGATCGGTCTCTTAGTCCGAGTACTGGTGGCGGGCTAAACTGGGAAGCTTGTAACCACCGTCTTCCTTTGAATACAGTATGATTCCCAGTATTGAGTAACTGGATCTGGACTGGTTCCTGAGCTGTAACCAATCTGGAACTGGGAAGCTCTAACATGGAAGTAGGTAGGTATAGCTAATCCTACTTCCATGGCCTCTGACAATGGCACCAGCGTTGCCAACTCAACAATTATTTTGGATTTCTACTTATTTTTGAAAGCAGACATACCTTCAGGTGTATATCGATAAATATTGGGCGCAAATCTACGAATTTTCATTACCCCCTACTTACTCTATAGAATCCACTGATTTTTACGGTTGTTGGTTGCTGTTAGGTGTACAGGTAAGGGACATGTACCGGTCAATTGGAATGGTTATATCCTCGTCACTGTAAACGTTACGACGAATTATCTGGACCGGCACACCCCTATTGGGAACTTACCAACGGATTCGTCATCAACGGTAGCTACTGTGCATGCGAATATGACGGGAGGTTCTCGATTGTGTTGATTTTTATAAGTTGAGAAAAAATAACAAAAACAATCATAAATGTTTTGTTAAACTAATTTCATTTTTTGATGTTTCATCAATGATAATTTTATTTATACCTAAGATGAATCTACGTGTATGTTCCATACCAGTAGAATATTTTTAGGCAATACTTATTTAGGCACCTACAGGCATGTTACAGTATGTGAGCTACTGCCCCCTTCCCTTTTGGCGTGAAGCTTTGATCTGCAGACCAATTGGTTATTTTGTGGGTGTCTAATTACACTTCTACAAAGAGTCGGATCGAAGAATTTATCTATATTCACTTGTTCTCCAGGCATATGGTCACTACCAGGAAGCTTCCTTACACATGCGTCATTGCCTCCACCTTCGCCCAGGATTTGAGCCTGCAGTCCTCGCACTCAAAGAGCTAGAAGCGACTCCGGACAACAACATCCACATCTACACTCTACTAATCATAGTTTGCTTGGTGAGTTTCAGTGAAGTTGTATGTTCTATTCAGTAAATTATTATTATTGAATAAGCAACCAGGAATGGGGGTAAAAAAATAAAAAAAATCCCTTTCGAGAACATGCGAGCGGGTGCACAATGCATTCTCGTGGCCGAACTGGGGAAATTGTCAATTTTCCTTCCTCCCTTCAGAAGGCCTTTTTAGTGTAGATGCACCAATTAAAGACAATAAAAAAGTTCCATTCATGCAGCATGAGTTGATGAGCGAATTTCCAAAGAATAATTTTAACCGATTTTGTGGGTGATTCTTATAGAAAATTTCACGCTGATTACGAATATACCATATGTTCCTATGTTTAGAATGGTATTTCACACCAAAAACCTAACTCGTGTCCTATCCCTCGCTATCACAATTTCATGAATTCACAATTTCATCTATATATTTCGCTTTCTGGCTTTTTCTCAGCATGATTAGGAATTACGGTACGTACAATACGGTTAGGAATTACGGTACGTACGTTGATAACAGGTTAGGTGATAACACTGATATCCTGATATGGCCTTCCCCAGATGCCGCAAGGAGCGCTACGTGCACTTCGATTCTCGACCATTCGACGGGGAAAAATGTAGGAGCCTCATGATTCCTCGAGTTTCGAATATCGGATTCGATATTCGCCGATTCGACGATAAAATCAGACCATGAATACCCCAATTATTCGCCAGATCCTAGTTTCTCACGATTCGTGAAGTAGGCAAAAATTACGCAAAATGGGCAAAAATAGGTGCGAACAGACGAAATTGAAATCTAGATCCGGCTTCCAGCAAAAATAAACAAAACATTTTGAATTGAAAAAATCTTGGACGTCCAAGGCTACCAACTTGAGAGAATAATAGTACAATGTGGCTGTAGAAAACATTCCGCTTAAACTTGTGAAAATGTCCTACACATCGGTCCAAATAAATATGTATCATTGTGAGATGATAAAAAAAATTGCGCAATATTGTTTTTAAATGAGGAAACATGGTTTTTCATAGGTAGGTAGCAACATGGATTCTAAAAAATGAGTACTTTTGAGCTTCCACGTCTATAAAATGCATGGATTTAAAGCTAACATGAGTGGTCTGACATGGATTTCTCTTGAAGTATCTTGAGGTTATCAAGGTCACCAGAATAATCGATTCTATCATGGTAATCTTATGGGAAAACACTTTTTTGAACGATCTAGCTGGTAACCTCAGGGATACGTAACTATCAAGGTTGACCACAGGGTCACATAACTATCAAGGTTACTGAGTTTTTTTGAACTAGCCCTTAGTCGGCTAGTAATGAATTTCATAGGGGACCATCTAGGGCCTAACCCGCGTAATTCCTGAAAATTTCATCAAAATCGGATGGAAATTGTGGAAGTTATGTGTGTTGCAAGGATTCCCGTATAGACCGACACGAAACCAAAATTGTTCAGGAAGTTCTTAAACGTAAAAAGCGAAATGACATTTTGATTTCGGAGGTGAAAAAATGGTTCACCTCCCAAAAGTGAAAACGAATATTGTTCCACTACCTTGGTAGACGCGGAAGCAATAGCTGGATTGGCACGTTAAATGAAATGAAATGTATAGCTGTATTGAGATTGGACTTCCAGTGTTGCTTCAAGTCTATGTTTCTGTTCCAGGTGCTGGGAGTATTGTTGGTAATAATATCCTCGATGGATTCTAATCTTGAGAGCGAGTACACTGAAGTGAAGGGACAGCGTCACTTCAACAGAGCAATGGCCATGCGATCCCTTAAAATGGGTATTTCTCCGCGTGCTCTCCGCTCCAAGCGCTACAATGGAACATCTGGATAGATCTCCCGTTTTGTCTCTAAACAAACCAAGGTTTTATTATCTTTCTATTCTCCTACCTCTGCTCTTCTCTGGGGTGCTCTGACTACCTAGCCATCCTCTTTCGTTCAGTTAGGTTCTCTATTTCTAAACTGTTTATTGCTGTGAATGAGTAGATCCAAAGCACTTGGTTAGTAAGAGAAACCTGCAAAGAAATGAACGCAAAATAGGTACTACTAGTATACATTAAACCATCGGTCAACTGATTTGGCTTGGACGCAAGGTATCTCGAATAATCAGACGTGAAAAAACTGAAGAGGGGTAAAATATTATGATGATCAAAATTATACATAGGTACAATTTTTATGTGTTCATACATCACGGAGGGGTCTTAAACTCATCATTGTCAAGTAGTACGTAACTATTTGTGAAACTAGATTATTATTAAGCAAACTTTATTTCCAAAAAACGCCTATGCTGCGAAATAACTGTAACTCTGATGAATCAAACATGCCAAAGTCAACTTGGTTAGTCATGGATTTTATAAAACAACCATGCTGCTCTGTTCCATGTGGAAATGTTGCTATGGTATTCCTACATCCATAGATAATTTTGGAGCTCACAGCTGCCATCATTGGTTTACAATCTCTTCTTTGTGTTTTGATGGATTGTCTAAACCTGCTTTAGTATCCCAGATGATCTTCCATTTCTCAGCACAAAACATTTGCTACTGTGAAACTCTGATGTCACACTCGACCCCTTGGTTTCATCTCCCTAATTCTTGCTATAGCAATGATCAGTTAGCTGGGCTTTCCTTGGACTTTGCCATTTGGGATCGGTAGTTAGGTAAGTGACAGAAAAGCGCGCATAAATTTGTAGGAAACGTTTCCGTGAATATTTCGTGCATGGATGTACTCGATGGATACTACAAACAATTGGAATTTATGTTTGGCGTGACCTCATGTTTCTTGTTGGCTGAATTCTCGTATTCATGTAAATATCTGCGGTTTATCTTCAAATCAATTTTGTCGACCAGTGACCAACTTTGAAAACTATTCTGGACAAAAATCAGACCCACAGGTAGGGCTGGGGTTCATGTTGGAAATACGAGCATTTTTATTAGTTGATACAAGAATCAGATGCTTGACAACTGGCAGCCCTGCTTACAATTTCCATTAGTTATCACTCTCAATGTGGGAGTTTACTCACTCTCGTTATCACGCTACGGTCCTTCCTTCCTGCCCTCCACGCATGGTGAACGAGGCCAAGTTTGAAGGAGCCTTCGTTCTAAAAGCAGTATTTCAGCGCAGGAAATCAGTTTGAAGGTCCCGTAAGAGAAGATAACCCTTCAGTCTGTCCAACGTGACCCGCGAAAAATCCTCAAAAGTGGATCAAATTCATGCCAGTCGTTTTTCTCGTGCTTATGGTGGACGGTGAGAGTCAAGGGAAGGCTATTCGTCTAGGCCGGAGCAGTAGTACTGATTATTGACCCGCATTGAGAGTGTTATTCTATCTAATTTAGTGGGAACTTTTTATCGACAAATGGAACACTACTTAGAGATGTTACGAAGGATAGAAGATACACTAACATTTAGCTGAATGAACTGAAAATATATTCACTATTCGCTTCAACGTTATTGGCTAAAGTTATCATTTAGCTGAATGAACTGAAAATATATTCACTATTCGCTTCAACGTTATTGGCTAAAGTTATCAGTTTTCGATTATACAGTGTCGTCTCAGAGTTTATGGTCCTTTCCAACAATCTATGTATGGTTATCCCTCTTTACGTCTTAATCACCACAAGCAGAGACTATTCTTATCATGTGGCACCTTCCCATTCCCACTGTTTTGGTTCTACTCTTCACGATGGCAACATAAATATCTAGTGTAGAAAGCGTCGGGTTTTCATCCTTTCCATGTATGTACTTATTGAACAAGCACACAGCTCATTTTGTGGAAATGAATGTTTGTCCAAATTGCTTACCGCAATGATTATAAGTCCGTCCCCTTTGTTTCTTCAATTCATCACATTTGAATGTCACTAAAACCCATCCAACGCTTTCTATCGCAATAGGAGTTTCATTCGTTTAAAAGAAAGATTATGAATTGAAATTTGTTATTCTAATTTTTTATGCAGAAAGATTCATTAATGTTGTTTGTTAAAGATGAATTAATTTTTTCTCATCGAATCAACCTACCTAATCATCTAGTCGAGTTGTATATTTGGGTGTATATATTTTTATTTTATTGTGTTCCAATTTTTATTCTGTGGACTCAATTTGACTGAGTCATTTTAATTTTCGTAGGAAACCCTCTAGAAATTTGTTTTTAGATTGAAAATTATTTGTTCCTAATCCATTTGAAAGATACCTTTATAAGTCCTGACTGCATCAATATTACATCGGGAGGTGGATATTTTTTCCTCTGATAATGAGGACTATCCTTAGCTCTACCGAAATAGAAAGAAACTACTCCTTCTTCTTCTATATGAAAAGACCCAAGTTTTATTGACTGACTTCGTAAAAGGAGGAAGGTCTCTATGTTCGGTAGGTAAGTCATTGGATGACACAAACAAAAGTACGTTTTTTTTGTTTTCCCACCATACGTTTTTTTTTTTTTTTTTCTTCAAGCACTAATGATGGCTCTTCATTGCATAATACAGGAAACCCCAGGTTCAGCCTTTATGTTCTTCATCAGTCTAGACAATTTGGCTGTAAATAATTGAAAATAAATTATCAAAAGGTTCGTTTGCACACGCAGTCCAGAACCAGTCCCGGATGGAATTGCTATGAATAGGGAGGGAATTGTACGATCCACAACTAGTCCAGAACTGTGTTTGTCCAAACAAACTCGGGATGCTTTAGAATGGATAGCCTGAACCAGAGTAGGTTAACTCATTGCCGCGTGGATAAGATGTCCGAGAAAAGAGTCTAAAAAGAACTACCTAGCTTTGAGCGTTGATAAGAAGACGTTGTGAGAAAAAGTAGCATGGAAGCGGGGGAGGTTTTCCCATGGGCGAACATCGAGTGCGCATGCGCGAATCTAACAGTCCCAACAGTTCTAAAAAAAATCCAGAACTATTAGAAATAGTTATGGACAGTCCCGAACTGTCTGTCCAAAGGGCCCAGCTTCAATCCTGGATCAGTTCTGACGCTGTGCAAACACACCTAAAAAGTACTGAATTTGCTAGTAGATGTGAGTACCTATTCAACTCCCGATGTAGCTTAACATCGACTCTGCACTGAAGGCATACAACAAAGTTGCCAATAACCTACTCGTATGTTCACGATAGACAAAATATCTGTATTCCGGTTCACTTATTTTGTTAACATGTGTTTTTATGGTACAATTGGCAGAGCATCCCTGCAATATGTTTAGTATGGCATAATCGAGCACAATTCTTGTTAGAGCTGCAATATTTTCTTGGAAATCTTTGATAATCTACTGTCTCTCGATTTAATGATGAGCGAAAAAAAAAACAAAAAAAACAATATTATTGAAGTATTGCGGTTTCGTAGATGATGTTGTCCTGTGAAATTGTCCTGAAAACAGACGCTGTAACTTGGTAGGTACCAATTGATATTGAGGCCTTCTGTCTTATGTTTCACCTTTGTCTCGATCGAATGATCCAGAGTTTTTGTGACATCTTGTTCTATGGTTGTGAGAAGACGTAAGAATGGTCTCTTTGTAGGAGGAAGATGGTAGCGTTGGGAACTGGGCATTGTAGGTTCTCTTCAGCCAGCATCAAAATCCGAGACCTCACGTCATGAATGCTATTAGACACGCTGCTTTTAGAACTATTAATTTGTTTCCCTCGATTTCGAACTATCTCCACTTGCCACTGTGAGCGCTAAAGCAGTAATTTTACTTCAGGCAATGTGCAGGTCATCCGGCCACCTTCTCACACACTAGGCTGCGATAGATTTGAAGATATGGATTCCCAACTGTCTTCGTCAGATATTGAACTTTTCACAGGAAAAGTAAAAGCAAAAAGTTTGAATGTTGACTTCAACGAGAGGCAGTTTTGGAAACTGGAATCCCATGAAAAGAAAGAATTTCGGAAAAAGCCGTAAAGCTAAAACACTGGGAAAGAGCCAGTAACTAGTTTGTAACACTTTTTTTCAGCGGAGGGCAGGAAGAATCCACTTCCGCCTCGATTTCTCTAAGAATGAATGTAGACAGTTTTGGAATCCACCGCTTCATTTGGAAAATGAAGACCTTGTCGAAATTGATCATGTTAGGTTTGAAAGCTGAAATGCATAAGAATCTACCCCTCAAGCAAATAAAGCCTCGTAAGAATAACACCCAATTCATGAAAACGAAGGAGTTGAGTGTCATTGAATGTACTAACTGCCATGTGATATCTTACGTCTTCATCACTAATCCAAACTAATTTAGCACGGTACGTTAGATACGGTTACGTATTTAAAACATTAGGATTCCTCTCACTATTTGGTTGAGTGATTTGTCCAACCTGAAACTTTGATAAGGCTCAGAGGTTGTAGTTAGTGATGCCCTTTCTTCCAATACGACTGTGTCAGGACAGTGTGTGTTAATAAAATGTAAAATATGGTCATGGCTTCCTGGAGTTTTGTTTTTCCTTATTTCTGATTCAACAAAGAATACACCATGAGACCTATTTATCTCAAATTCCTGAGTTTTTACTGTCCAATTATTTTCAAGAGTTCAACCGTTATGTTAAATGTTCACCTTTGGTGGTTGGATGGAATTATTGGGCCTCTGTCAGTAAAATAAAAGGTGCTTTTCACTCAGGCTTAACATAGAATACACCAGCCCTGGTAGGTAATACAAAATCAACAATAGGTACCTAGATATCTAACAACTTTGTGCCAGATGAAAAATTGAGCTATCATTGCAACTGTAACAGCTATGTAGGTAGGTATCTCACGTAGGTGATCAGCCTGTAATTTCGTAGATGACGGATTCCTTATTCCTGGATTTTCAATTAGAAGAAAATTAACTGATACAAATATTGTATTCTTATCAAAAGATATCACAGTTTTAAAATACCTATCTAGAATAACAGAAGGGTAACTACAGAACTACTCTTACGAAAACAAAACAAAAATGTGTGGTCGATACAAAATGCATTAGGTATATAGTTTTTACTAAGTAAACTAATAGTACCTACTCGTAATTCATGAGATACCTAGATCTAGAGGGCACATCAGTGGCCAAGATTCAGCACCATTCAAAGAAAATGCATTTTCACAATCTCAATGCTGTACAGTAGTAGCTGATATAATTCACTATCGAGAACATCTTGAGATAACAAGTAGGCACCAATGTGGAGTGGACGTCCCTCTCCTGAAGGGCCCTTATTCTTTCCTCATGATCCTATGTAAACCCATCGTTGCCTCAGAAAACCCTGCTAGTCAGGTCACAATTTTTTTTTTTTTTTTTTTTGTTGGCAGTAGAAAGTGAAAAACACCTGAAGTCTTCCCTCGCAAGACTAGCAAGGGCAGGAAACTTGGGAATGTCATAGGGGAGAGACCAGGTAGGTACACCAGTAGGTAAACTGTCACTACTCAAAGCTTAGGCGTCACAAATTCAAAGTCTACAGTTGTGAGGCCACCGGGGGAACGGAATTACGTCCTTGATGTTAAGAATCTGAAGCAAAACCTGTAGATATCTCTCAAATCCCAAACCATAGCCACATGTCGCGACGTTACCGAACTTCCTCAGTTCGAGGTACCAGTCCAACTTGTCGCTCAGACGGTTTTTCTTCAATACCTCGGAGAGATGGTCCAGATCGTCTTCCCTGAAGCTCCCTCCACAAACTTCGCCGACGTTTGGGCAGAGAAGATCGAATGCCAAAACCTGTCAAACAACAACGGGCAATCATGTTCCATTCCTGAAGAAAATACTGATCTAAATTTAATAAAAGTAAGAGGTACTTGACATAAGTAACTATGTAGGTTTTTTGTTCCTAAAATCATTCTGTTGTAATACATAGTATATGAAAGCCAAGTCAAAGTTGCGCCTATTCTGCACAGTTTGGGAGAGAGCTGAAGATGGCACATCACCAGCCAGCAGGAGTGTCTTCCCTAGAAGGCGGAGCTTAGAATCAATGTGGAGGAGCGTATCCTCCATCACTGTCATAAAACTCATTTCAAATCTGACCTCTGTCGATGCTCATGGGGTTACCATAGTGCATTTGGTTTTTCAATATTTGAATTTGAGTGGGATAGTGGTGATTACCTTGTAATATAATGCAGCTGTTCCAAACTTATCTATATCAACTGCAAGTTTTAAAATTATTCGAATAGAGTTTCAATAAAGTCTATTGACAATTGATTAGTTAGTAATAGACAGCAATGCCATTGGCCGTCAGGCTCCATGCCCCCAAGAGGCGGAGTCTTTGGTCCCTTCTTCACCCTCATTGTTACACCCTCCTTCTAAACTCTTACGTGATTATGATAATAAACGTCTACAACATGTCAACTAACCTTATTGCTGTCCTCCTTCATGGATTTCATATAAAAAGGTTTGATCTTCCTTGGCCATTCAACAATGAACACCGGTACATTGTTATTGTGTCTGACTAAGAACAGTTCATGCTCCTTTGTGAAGTTCTCGCCGACGCTAAACCTGGTTTTGAGCTTGTCACTGTTGCTCAAAAGTATCTGAGCTGCCTCATCGTATGTCATTGTCGGAAACGGTGCAAGCATATCCTCGACGTTGCTAACCAGTTCCGACAAATTTGAGTCCCCCATAGTTTTTCGGCAAATTTCCAAATCTTCGGAGCAATTGTGGATCAAATGGTTCGTAACGGAATGGACTAGATCCTGCACAGCTTCTGTCAATTCCTCCAAACTGTCGAGGGTTGTTGTCTCAGCTTCCAGCATGTAAAATTCAGACAAGTGCAGTCTTGATTTAGAATTTTCAGCTCGGAAGGTGGGACCAAAGCAGTAGACCTGACCAAGGCCCCTGTTAACCAAAAGAAACATAATTTCAGTCATGAAGTAGATATGACAATAAGTGAATTTTAGAATAGGTATAACTTGAAGAACTCCGCAACAGTACCACTAGCGAAGGAGTACAAGAAACCTTTTCAATTGGCTATGGATTGGAACGATTGGAAGAGCATGGATTCGAGTTTAATGGGGAACTTGCATGGTTATTTTTAGCGAATTGTCGAAGAAAATGAAGCTATTGCAATTGCTCCAAAATTTTTTTAATGCAAATTTTTGAATTTTTGCTTCCTCACTACCGAAGGTAGGAAGCT
>JAEMON010000005.1:15947188-15962288 GCA_030264115.1 Lygus lineolaris
GGTACGTACGTCACACCCCTCCGCGAAATTCAAAACATTCCACGTTAAAATGACGATTTCTGCTCCCACATGGAGTTTTTAGTCCTGATAAATAGTGTTTACTAGTCATGGCAACTCAAATAACATAAAATGGGTTTTTTCGAATTTTTATTTGTCATGCGCAGTCCCCATTAGTCCCTGAAAATTTAATAAAAATCGAACTGTAATTTCTTATAGTTTTCCTGGAACAAGCAATTGACCACAGACCAACAGATAGGATAGGTACCAACCAAAATTGGACAGAAAGCTCTGAAACGTAAAAAGCAAGTGGCAATTTCGATTATAGAGGACACATTTCTTTTTCTTGCACGAAAGTAGCTTCCTACCTTCGACGTTCGTAAGAGTTATTGTAAAAAAATTTTTGCAGAGATATTGTAAAAATGTCGTTTCAACACTGGTTTATCGATAAAATCTTCGAAAGTAACGTATGTAAGACTAAAGTGTTCTTTCCATACATATAAAAGTTATAGAGCACTAAATTTTGCGTCGAATGAAACCAAACACTTTTATTTTGGACCATCCTTTTCTATACCAGTGGACCTCGAAGGTAGGCCAATTTTTCAGATAAATAATAGATAGTTTGTTTCATCGTTGGTTTTTGGCAAACATCTTCTAGAGTAATGCATTATATCATGAGAGTGATCCATATAAACGTGATAGAGGGCTAAAATCTGCGTCAAATGAGAGCAAGCGCGTATTTTTAGGACCACCTGCTTCCATACAAGCGGACCTCGAAGTTGGGCCATATACTAAAAAGTTTTTTACTTTTTTTTAAACCGATGGGTTTTCAATAAAATCTTCCAAAGTTGTGTATCTATGATGGAAGTGAGCTCTATTAAAAATGTAGAAAACGAAATTTTACGTCGATAAGTCCACCAACCTCTCATTTTTTGGACCACCCGTTTCAATACCATGGGCTCAAAGTTCATGGGCCAATTTTCGGAGATATTCTAAAAAGTTTGTTTCAACGCCGGGTTTTTCAAAAACAACTTTGGAAGTAACGTTTATATGATGGAAATGATCCATGTAGAAGTTCTGGAGCACTAAATCCTGCGTTGAATGAGGCCAACGCGTATTTTTTGGACCACCCGTTTCCATACTAGAGGATCTCAAAGTTGGCCTTTTTCAAAGTTGGATTTAGCAGCATACACTTGATTGTGTAGGTCCTTTGAGTTCGTATGGTATGGAAATGGGAAGGTAGTCAAAAAATATGCGGTTGGTCTCGTTCAACGCAAAATTTTGTTCTCTACAACTTTTATATGCTTCACTTTCATCATTTATGAAAATAAAGAATTTATATTAGCGTTTGGTCTCATTCGACGCAGATTTTTTAGTTCTCTACCACGTTTACATGGTTCACTATCATGATATACGTATACGTTAATTTCGAGGATTTGTGTGAGAAACCAACGATGAAAAAAGCTGACTAGGATATCCCTGAAAAATTGGCCCAACTTCGAGGTCCACTATTATGAAAACGGAAGGTCCAAAAAAATGCGTGCTTGGTCTCATTCGACGTAAAATTTTGTGCTCTGTAACGTTTATTCTGGTCACTTCAGTCATATATATACACGTTCCTTCCGAAGATTCTATTGAAAACTCAACGTTAAAAAGCAATCTAAACAATGCATTCTAACAATGTCTCTGAAATTTGTCCAACATTGAGGTCCTATACAGCCCGCGTATGCTAATATTCATGAGCGTGAAGCCGCACTCATGAGACACTCTAGGTTTTATATAGCTTCATTTTGCCTCCCCACTACCGAAGGTATAGGAAGCTATTTTCGTGCAAGAAAAAGAAATGTGTCCTCTAAAATACTCGTTTGGTGTCACCCAACGCAAAATTTACTGCTATACAACTTTCATATGAGTCTTCATAATAAATACGCTACTTTCAATGATGTTATCCAAAGAACCTACGTGGAAACGAACTTTTTAGAACAACCCGGAAAATCGGCCCAACTCTGAGATCCTATAGTATGGAAACGAGTGGTCCAAAAAATAAGCGGTTGGTCTATTTGACGCAGAATTTAGTGCTCTACAACTCTTATGTGGGTCACTCACATCATATCCGCTACTTTGGAAGATTTTTGGAAAAACTTTTTGGAACGAACTTTTTAGGATATCTCAGATAATCTGCATAATCTGATAAATAATGATGGTGATATAGGTATCTTTGATAATCTGATGCATAATCTGGTCTCTCTTGTTTCGATTATCATTCGAGATTCTGTCCTTTAGTCTAGTTTCGTTCGATTTAGGTAGTTAGCCGTTGGGAAGATATAATTAGTGATGCCCAGAGATAGTTAGAGAACCCCGTTCTAACCATCCCTGGACATTACTTGTAATATTCCCTTAATGTCTAAAAAATCGAACGAAAATTGACCACCCCCACACCAACATAGTATTTATAATCAAATCCGAAACGTCCAAAAAGTGAAGAAAGAAAAATTGCAATAATAAAAACTCAAACCCTAGACCTCTCAAACCAGAGTCTGACATGCTACCGCTATATAAACACCGTTAAGGGATTTGAGAAATACTTTTCTGTTTTAGTTATGTACCTACATAATTATTCACAAAATAATACAAATTAAACAAAAATCATCTACGGTTACTAAAAGGTACGCATGAGATAAGATGAATATAAGGCACCTCACTGCTAATACTACTCGAACCCATGTCAGATCTCTCACTACAGAGACAGAGACACTCCTAATCTCACAGGTGTCTATCTAATATTGAGTAGAAACATGTTTATGTATTATTTATATGGAAAACCACTTTAGAGTACCTACTTCAAGAGATATCCTGAGTAAGCAGACCCGATTTCACTGGAGGTCGTTATTTTTTTTTTGCCTATTCGAATACATCTAAAAAACTCATTTTCGAATTTCGTTGCGAAATACGGTAGTTAACACGGTGGGAGTCTCCGTTTTTTTGCAAAAATTTGGCCATCATCATTTGAGAGCTTACATTTAAGGAGATATTAAGACATGATGTAATGCAAAATTGTCGCGCTCATTGGCTAATACTTTGTTTTTGAGGTCGCTAAACACAATGCAACAATTAGTTCTTTCCTCCGAACAAGATAATTATCTTTCAAGATTTAGGAAAAATGGAGAAATAAATGAGGAAAAGTTCCATTCATGAGTTTATGAGCAAATTTTCATGGTATCATTTTGACCGACTTTCTGGGTGATTCTTAAAGGAAATTTTCCATCGGTCCATCAGGAACTGGGAAATCGTACTTTCAGGAAACTCGAGTTTGCGCATGCGCACACGCTACTAGTAGTCCAATGACGATGGAATTGGTAGGGGACCGTTACGAAGCTAACCCGCACAATCCCTGAAAATTTCATCAAATTCGGGCCATAATTAGGTACTATATTTTATGTATACCTAGTTATAGTTTTGCCTGGGACAGGGAATTGACCATAGACAGACAGACACGGAACCAAAATTGTTCAGAAAGCTCTGAAACGTGAAAATCACATGAAAATTATGCTTTTGTAGAACACCATTTTTTTTAATTTCTTGCACAAAAATCCTTCGGTATCTAATGATGAAGAAAAAAAGGAGAAAGAAATGAAATGTAGGCCAGCAGTTTTGGTGCATTTTAAAGTGACCCATTTTCGAGGTTTTTGAAGAAAAGTCACGTTAAAAAATCATCGTAACATTTTGAACGAAATCGTAAGGGAAACAAGAATTATGGTGTAATGTTAGGAGTAGGCGCTAGATTGTCTGAAAGAATAGCTCGTCAAATAAGTGATCAGGAATTTCATAAGTTGAGAAACCGCTGAATACCGTGTAGGTAGGTACAATAAACAACTATTGTCAAGAAGAAAAAAAGAAAAAAAAACACCATTTAAAGCTCATCTCCTCTTTGTTGTGAATACCTACTAGACGAAGCTTTGAAATTTGCATAAATATAGGTTTTTTCTCATGGGAAAAACCAGGGTAGGTAGATAGGCACAAAAGGTAGGGAGATATTCCCAGAAGGTAGTTAGATACCTGTAGAGAAGAATTTTGATGTTGACCAGCCTGGAGCCAACCAATATCATATTGTGTTCAAATCTTCTAAGTAGCTATTCATAAAACGTTTGGAAGTATCCAATGACATCATCTATCTGTTTCATAAGATCACTTTACACCAGACACCTTTACGACCAGTAGTAAACAAAATGATATCGTCGGTGTTGAACTATCTTGATCCTATTTTTATCAATCAGGAGAGCAAAACAACAGGTTTTTATCTTCAGTTTTGATTGGTAATTATTATTGAATCACTCGAGTGTTTCCAGAACCCTTGTAGCCTTAAATTCACGGAATGATCAACTCTATTTGAGAATGTAGATTATTCAACAAAAGAAGTAAGATACAGTGACACCCCAATTTTCTGCACCACTCAGGATTTCGGCACCCCTCGACGGTTTTCTGAGAAAAATAAGCACCTGGATTGTTCTAGACCCTCAAAAAGGTGAATAATCGAGTTCCTACTGCGCATGCCTATACTGAATTTTTGAGTTTTGAGTTGTCAGGAAAAGTATGGAAAATCATTTC
Source organism: Lygus lineolaris (assembly GCA_030264115.1). Lineage (NCBI taxonomy): Eukaryota > Metazoa > Arthropoda > Insecta > Hemiptera > Miridae > Lygus > Lygus lineolaris. The sequence goes on from JAEMON010000005.1 coordinate 15,951,791, forward strand.
CCTCACTGCCTCCGGCGAGACAGGGGCTCCTTTGACGTTTCTGGTAAGCATACGTGTTTTCATATTCTCATGGAATATTGGTAGAAATCATTTATGTTATTGTGTTTTTAAGTTTCCGTGTGAATGTACTTGAAACAACTCGAATGAAACTCAATTTAAACTCGAATGAAAAAAATTAATAAAAAAAGAGAAAAAAAATGTTTGTCAATTTGAAGGGTTGCCGAATATTGGTCCGCGAAAATGTGGGAACATCAGTTTTCAGACACCTCATACCAAAAATTAAATCCAGCCGACCAGTAATATTCGGCACCCCCCAAAATTTGCGAACAAAGATAGTATTTTTCCGGTTTTTCTTCCGTGTCTGTATTGAATAGGGACTCGTACATTCACATAGAAACTTAAAACACAAAAACCAATCAAATACTCCCAATGTCATAGCTCTTATAACTTATCAAATGCCAGTAGAGCTCTAGCAGGGACCTTTCAGCTTTCCATCCAACCAAATGCTTAGTGAGAAAAAAAAAGAAATTAATGTGGAAACTGAGGCTGAAAATCAGAGAGCATCCCAAGTCTCTGAAGACAAATAATAATAAAAATGAAGAGGAAAGAACCATAACGATCACAACAACTCTGAAGCTCTTCCAATGATACAGTAGAGACGTGCAGCGCCAAATTTTTCCGAATAAATTAAATAATTTTTGAAAAACTTATAACTACTTCTAAAAATTAATTCTCCTTCCTGAAGCAAATATTTTAACATTGAACATGTTTTTGAGATCGTACCCCAGCCCAAAAGTGATGAAAAATGTGTGTCACGGATTTCCGTACTAGGTATTTTGTACCCGGATCTACTTGACATCTCTGACTCCTGATCACAAGAGTTTATTGCTGACTATTAGACAAAATAATTTTCTTCTAATAATCGGAAGACTGTCAATGAGCATGTATCCTCAAAATCCAAGTGATTTCACCTATTCCATAGGTACCTACCTACTTTATAATTCTTACAGACTGAAAAATATATTTTCTAAATACAAAATAAAGTTATAAAGTTATATGAAAAATTAAATTATGTTAAAAATGTAAGTTTTTCTTGGAAAAAATAACGTCCACAAACTGTGACACGATAATTTTATATATTAGATTATCTATATATAATATACTATGTACCTGACCATTGTCATGCTTGATGCCAGGATTGATTGATTGATTATCACAGCAATTCATGTAATTGGGGCTGAATTTATGACGGCTTTATGACACGTTGGATACCAGATACCGACAGATCACAGCCAACTCTCATGTTTTTGGAGCTGTAATTGGGTTTATTACGTTGTTTTGAGGGGTGCACAGTATTACCAGCAACTACCAGCGATTCATTCAAGGACAAACTGGTGAGAAAATACACAGGTGCCACCAGGTGAATGGGGGTGCAGGGCTTCCAACACAAAATTATGAAACATTTCTCTGGGTACACGATACCTACCCACGTGTCGCGCTTTAGGTTAATTTAAGCCAGTTGGGCTTTGGGAGAACTAACCGGGGGTACAGGGGGCTGGCCCCCTGCCATGGCGCACAGCGCCGAGTTTTGTAATGTTCAATAGTTACTCATTAAAAGTTATTCCCTATATCATTTTGCTTCCGAGTCTGCAGGGCAGCGGAAGCTTTGTTTTCACTTTCGAAATGAAAAAAATTTGTATGCTCCAAAATCAAAATTTCAACTCGCATTTTGCGTTTCAGGGCCTCTGTTTGTAGTGTAGGAAGTGTTAGGGAGTGTTAGCATGTTGGTCGATCGACCCCCTTTGCCAAACGTTCCCCTGTACACCCGATGGCCAATTGACCCCCGTCGCTATCCGTCCTCAAGTTCACCCTGTGGTCATTCGACCCCCTTTCCCTGATGTGACTGATTTGGTTTCGTGTCTGTCTGTCCGTCTGTCTATCCAAATTTCCTTGCCACAGCCATAACTTCCACAATTTTGATAATATTTCAATAAAATTTTCAGGGATTATGCGGGTTAGCCCCGTGATGGTCTCCTATGAATTTAATCGCCATCAGACTATGGGCAGCGTGAGCGCATGCGCAAACGTAAATTTCCTGAGACCCCGATATCTCAGTTCCTAATTGACCTATTTCGCTCAAAATTGGAGGATAGTTGATGCCTGACTCTAAAACAAATAATCTATTAATTTCGTAACGCTTGGATCAGTAATAGCTACTGCGCAAGCGCAAACTTGAAATTTGTTGTTATAGACGTAGCTACGGAACAACAAGATCAGTAATAAGTACTGCGCATGCGCAATTTTGAAATGTGTTTCATGGCCATAACTCTGGAACTAATCGACTAATTGCGGTGAAATTTTGCAGAGATTGTACGGGGTAGCCCCTAGATAGTTCCCTATTAATTGGATAGCCATCGGACTACTAGTAGGGTGTGCGCATGCGCAAACGCAAATTTCCTGAGACTACGATATCTCAGTTTGTAAAAAAACGATTTCATTCTATCGTCATGAGCATGGCGAAGCGGTCATTTCTAGTTTTCCAACAATTTAATGGTGACTTACTGTGAAGCCCACGAGGAAGCTTCTGTGCCATGTCCTTGGCGGTGTATTTCCTTTCCTTTTTTCCTTAATTTAATGGATGCTGGAAACTAGTCCTAGTTGCACTCAGTATCGAACTCACCTCTTAATCGACCACATCTAATTTTACTTCTCTTGCTTTGTATATTGTTTGTAAGGTTGTAGGTTTATTGTATCAAATTTTCTCAGACTTGGCAAGTGTTTCTTGTGTACAATTTTTGACATTCGGGGTCATTTTCGTGAGCAGTGGAACCCACAATACGTGCATATAGTACCTACTGCTTTCGTTGCTTGAAACTCACTATCATGTGCGGTCCTGGCGGGGATTTCAGGTGAGATTAGTGTTCCCTACTCCGGGATCTTCCTTCACTTTTCCGATTCCGTTCACGAAGAAATTCTTGGATACAAGGCTTTCATTGGTTTATTGTTGTTGACCGTCCTTGGAGAAAGTACCACGCCTCCACCTATGAAGAATTTCGAATGTACTAAAATTCCTTAAAAATGATGATGGTACCTAGTGATTTTGAAACATAAATTTTAAACCTCATTTTTTGATAAAATAGAAAAACCTCATGTATTTCCGGCACTCCCCTCATTTTCTTCCACCTTCATTTTTTTTGTTTATTCTCTGAATTCTGTTCTTTTTCGGGAACGTTCTAATTTTAATATAATGATGACAAGTCATTGTTTTCAAGTGAAATCGGGTGGTGTTTTTAAACACAAGTCACCACATCTATTTACTTAGAACCTAACTGAGTGGCTTTGCCCACACCTCTGACCGATATCAACCCACGGGTCGGGAGATACCGGTCAAAGCAGCTTTTCAGGGTTTCAGCCTGACCTCCGTTAATAATATCTGATAAGGAAAAACTGAGGTTGATTATTAAAATTCGACAGGTAATTTTGGAAGCAAACCACATTGGAAGAATTATTCTATGACTATTGGGGAAAAAGATATGGAACTCCAAATTTAGGAGACACCCCCCCATCCTAACCTAACAGAAGATTAGTTTTCACTTTCATGAAATCTGAATTTTTTCCGTCGAAAGAATTATTTCCGTCGAAATCAAAATTTCTACTCGCATTTAATTTTACGTTTTAGACTTTTTTGAAAAAAATTTGTTATGAATGATATGTTTTTTTTAATTGTAGAAACTTATAAAATGCTTCACAATTGTCATTGTCAAACGCTAAATCTAAATAAAAAGCACGTAAAAAACCTAATAAAACAAATTATCACAGTCCTGCATATAAGTTACACAAATCAACTCTCATTAATCAATAGCATAAAAAACATAGTAAAGCAGCAAAATAACAAAGTAAAGCAACAATCAACAAGGCAACATAAATTCATCAACACTGTACAACTCTTTTCCAGTCAGGAAGGCTTTCAGGCTCTTTGAAGGGTCGTCCTTGGCGAGTCCGAATGTCAGCGGGTAACTTGTTATTGTAGAGCAGGCTGTGCGGAACGATGTCAAACGCCTTGTCATGCACACTGATTGTGGTAGATTGCTTGTCTTCTAGGGCCCTTAGAACATTCATAACCAGAGAAGAGGCCGCAGTACTAGTGCTCACACCCTACGGAACCCTAACTGCAAAGGATGAATCAAGGCCTTAGTATCACGTGAGAATTAACTCTTACCAGTACCAAGTGTTCAATAATAAATTATTTTAACGAAAACAGGCCATTTAGAGATAGAGCTCACATTTGAGGTTTGTTATGAGCTCATACATATCAGCTCAGAGGTTTGATTGAGGCTCAGATATGAGCTCATTTTTGAGGTTTTCATCAAGTGGTTTCATTAACCCGGGCCCTACTGACGAATCTGTAGATCACGTAAGCTCAATTAAACTAAACGCAGGCCCAACGTTCATTTTCTTTTACCACCAAAATTATACCTTGAGAGCCCCAGTCAGAAACCTAGGCAGGTACCTGCTTCACAGCCGTTGGAAAACGCATTGTGTGATTGATTGGTGTTTCAATTTTTCAGATTGATACTATACGCAGAACCGCTAACCCAAGGAGTAGGTAACTCTACTGCGTCGACCTAATTTTCGAAATGTGAGTCTATTGATGGATGAAATCCTGAGTTCGTACTTTTCATAAGTTTTGTAAATCGGGTAAGGTAAGGACGAATGTTGTACCTACCTGTCTCTACATCAGTCATTTCAATGTTTTGGTGAAATTTTATAAAATTATTCAACAGTGGAACTTTTATTAAATAATTAATTTTTGATAAGAGGAATTGATGATCATTCATCTATCACCTAGAATATTAATTTTGTTTCTTCAAACTTTTATGGGGACTAGGACTCATTGTTTTTCTGAGTACTATTAATAAACAAATGTGCGAAAAGTACCTAAGTATTTGCATTACCAATATGTTTGTTCTCATCCACGACTCTATTATGACACAGTAGATTAGATACTATAGAGTACTACAAAATATAATAAATTCAAAATATTCCTTTTCAGGACAGTCATTGAAGGGGTTGATGCCCTAAGCAGACACGTTGAACATCCTACATCGTGAGTTCCTACACCTATACGAGTATGAATGCATGAGCGTGAAAAATGACTGGTGTTGCGATTATTACCTCTAGATCGGTTTCTTGACCGTTTTTAGAAGCATAAATGCTCATTTCAAATACCCATAACTACACGGTCTACGAGTTGTAGAGCATGGAGCTGGTAGGAACTATTTATACGATTTTTGGTATTGGGTACCAAAAATCCAATCCAATTTTTGGTTTGGTACCTATCAACGATTTTAGTTCAGAGCAGAGGTAATTTGGATAGGTACGTACGTGTGCCTTGAAACGGCCCACAAGGCCCACGATACGACCCACAAACATCTCTACTTCCGTAAATATTGAAGTTTTTTGATTCCCCATACCATAGAAAGAACCATGAAATTCGTCCAAAAAGTAAAAAGAAATTTTCGGAAATTAAAATTTCCACTGTTTTTTGAGTTTTGAGGTTTCTGAAACATGTTGGTTCCGTGTCTGGCTGCGCTAAATTTGTTCATGAAAGCAAAAAGAATTCGCACTTGTTCAACTGATCGTTGAAAGGGAATCCGAACTATTAAGAAAGATCCTACAGTGCTCCCGATGGTTCCATTCGATTCTAAAATTTGGGAACTATTTAAACTCTATTGAAAGAAACATACTAGGTATCCAATTTTAATTTTTCAAGCTAAGGAGTTTTGAAAATAATGCCAACCCTTTTTTCCACCCCTTAGACAAAAATCGTGGAAAAAGGGGTGGAAAATAAGGGGTTGTCATTTTCAAAACTTCCTAACTCGAAAACCTTCAATACGAAAGAACAGTTTTTACATCGACTTCAAATAGGTAGGTAGATCACAATTTTTGCCGTCGAATGACACCCTCCTTGTACAGGCTTGAGGGTTGAACGGAAAAAGTAGGTACTTAAAATACTTACTTACTATACTTGAATACTTTCGACTTTATTAATAAATATAGATTTTCAATCGTTTTAGGTATTTTGAGACAATCGTTCATCTGCTCAAAGCATGCTTTGGCACCGGAATACTTGCTATGCCAGAAGCCTTTTCCAAATCTGGCTGGATGGCTGGGATCGTGGGCACTCTCTTCACTGGTTTCATATGCACGTACGCAATCCACATGCTGGTAAGTTGTAGGAGAAGACTAGCGTAGTTTTCAACGATAATTGAAACAATGATTTTTGAAAATGATAATGTTGATGTTCGTTTTGGTTAATTATGTGTTGACATCCTGCTACTCCATGGAATACCTACTGTAGGTACTTGTTTATGAACATCATTCACTTTTGCAGGTCGGATCTGAAGAAGAACTAAGCAGAAGGAGAAAAGTGAAAACTTTGACGTATCACACAACATGGCAAGCAGCTTTCGAAGACGGCCCTGAAAGTTTGCGTTGGATGGCTCCATACGCTCCGTAAGAAATTGAAATATGGCCATTAAATTATTCATTAACCAAGTCTTCATACTATTCTATATACACACATGGGTCTTTTCCGATTGAGCCCTGCAGAGTTGGGATGAGTGGAACACTATTTACCTACGAGGGACCTTTTATTATTCATTATGCTGAAGAAGATACCCTCGTATTATACAGAAAAGCTAACGTTTCCTTTGCTTCTAGGTACTCAGTTTTAGTTGGTACATGGGTACCTAACATATTTTTTTTACCATATTGCATGAACTGCTTCGATCAATTTTTTGTGTGAACACACTCGTATTACCAAGTGTTATTGGTTTTGTAGACACATCACAAAATTATCCTTCTTTTTCGGACTTGTTGGTGGAGTCTCCATATATATTGTCTTCATGGCTACCAACCTCAAAGCAGTAAGTTGATCAGAAAGTGTTTGAATTAACCTGAAATTTGCTCATTCTTAGTAGGTACTTACCTATCTGTATCTACCTATTGTCACTATGAGTAGGTAGATACGTACTTATTTGCACCTACCTATTGTCATTATGCGTAGGTAGGTATCAATTTACCTATACTATACCTGCACTTCATAGGACAGATTATACAGTCAGGATCTATACAGGGGTTATTATCCACACATTCAAACTATTGATATAAATTATTAGTAGGTATAGGTACATATAGGAATAGCTGATCCATCTGAAATCCAGTATAACCGCCATGTAACTAATAGTAGCTACTTCACTCTAAAATGCAATTTCAACTCGTTATTGGTTCCTCGCTGTATATATAAGACCTATACCTTCCAACAATTTATTGCTCAACAATAAAATATATAGGTATATTGATTTCTGTGAGAATAGGATTTGATGAATCTCGTCTTACTAATTTATTTCCCCTGTTTGAAGATAGGTATTAGTTCAGTTTTTAGCAAAAGTAAAGGTGAGTGAAGGAATATGGTTTTGGTACGAGGACTTACTGAGTTCCTCTCGTTTCCGGTTAGATACGACTATTACCGCCCATCAAGTTGAAGGACAAGGCACTTTAGGTAACGATGATGAAATGACAGCTCAGGAAAATGATAATTATTAGCCCATGCCCAAAATTTTCTTTAAAGAATATAGATTTGCTTTATCTGACTTTAATTTTGCAAAAAATCTTAGCCTGCTGTTGTTCAACCCAAAGGGCCCAATTTCCAACAGGGAGATTTGTCTTAACTCGGACCACCTTTCAGTCGTCAACTGCCCAGATCAAATTCTGAATTTATGATAGCCCTTAAGGTTCCATCCATTTTGGCTTTCATCAAGTATTGCCATTGGGAGCTGTAATGCCATCTGTGGGATCTGAGACTCTGTACCCGGCCCTGCACTCTAGTGGAGACTGGGAGAAGTTGTGTTGCCTTTCACTCCCAGCAGGTAGCATGGGCTGTCTCCTTCCACTAATGAGTTTCCTGGTCTCCTGGTTTATTCTACTTCTTTCCTTATTATAAACTCGAACATAATAAAACAACTTACTATAATTTATCAACCCCTAATTGTTTTACTTCCTACCCTTATTCATTTTCAATCCAGAGATGCAGTTGATACTCTGGAAGGTGAGTAATTTACATTGGGTTAGTCTTTTGTTAGTGGGCTGATTATTTTTTAACAAAATTTGAATGTCACATGCAAATATTTAACATTATTAGAAATACATAATTCATAAAAAACGGCGGATAGTCCTACTATCGCCACAACCTACCTACCTGTAGGTAGTCGCAACCTAACAGCCACTTCTTTGGATTTTATTTCCTATGAACATATATCTATTCGTTATAAACTATAGAGTTTTTTACGGAAAATGAACACAGAAAATTTATAGTTTAATGGTTTGCAGGTTTTTGACGATTACCAAGACCCTCTCGACCGCTTGAATGTGCGGTGGTACATGCTCATGCTGTGGGTACCGCTGACGCTCCTCACTTGGATTCGAAATCTCAAATACTTGGCTCCGTTTTCTACCATCGGCACAGCAGCGTCTGTTGTCAGCTATGGAATCGTCATCTATTACATGTTCCAGGGTTTGCCTCCTTTGTCGTCTCGGGAGCCTTTCGGCAGTTTTGGGGGCTTACCGCATTTTTTTGGAACAGCTCTCTTCGCTATGGAATGCATTGGGGTGGTAAGGATTTGCAAGAATGAGCATTTTATTAACTTTTATTTCATTATTTTCTTTCTAGCTAACTGGAAGCTTTGTTGTTCCTTGCAACACGCATAATTACCACAAGTTTCATTGAGCCTCAATATTTTGACAGTTTCAATCAATTCAGATTTAGTATGATATAAAATTATTTGTTCCATTGCAAAACATACAAAGGTACCTACTAGATGGTCCTCTATACGTATTTCTTCTCTCGAGCGCAAACGAAAAATCCTCAACATCAATTTTTCAGTACCAGTCGTAGCGGCTGGTCTTATTTCCTTGATTTGTTACTACGCATGTGGGAACGTGAAATTGCAAAATTGATAGATTGATTGATTTGTTAAGGATTATAGTATTCATTCCTAGAATATTGTGGTGACAGACTCATAGAGACTCTCGCCAGGTTTAACCAATTTACAAGCTGCTGCTTTACAAGTTTTATTCTGGAAATCGATCTTAGTGGTTCTCATTCATAATATTGATGTTGAAATACGTTGGTAATGGATAAACGGAGGAATCGCTCTGGAAGACGTAGGTACTTTGAATTACCACAGCGAAGTGAATTGGTAGGCATTTAAATTGACAACCGACCATAGTAAAAATAAATTATTCGTCGATTTGTCAAAATTGTGTTTTATGAATATTCAGGTAATGCCGCTGAAAAACGAAATGAGGCATCCTGAACAATTCGGATCATCTTTTGGAGTCTTGAACATGGCCATGACCCCAAATTTGATCATGTTCATGTCAGTCGGATTCTTCGGGTATCTCAAGTACGGTGAGGCTGTAAAACCTTCTGTGACACTGAATTTGCCCGGCAAGGATATGTAAGTAGTTTGGCAACGTACATTTTAGATTTTTCTTTCTAATTTTCCACACGAACTATGCATGATTACTTCCCTACTTATACTAAACTTATTGATGGTACATCCACCCAAGCCAGTATAAATTATTTATCAATTAATTAATAATTAAGAACATGTCATTTATCAACTAAGTAATAATAAATTAAGAACATACGTATACCAAAATAAACAGTTATGGTTATGATGTCATTAATATAGATCGTGAATTTGTGTTTCAGTTTGGCTCAGACTTCAAGAATTCTGCTTGTTCTGTCCATTTTCATCACTTACCCGTTGAACTTTTACGCGGCATTTGATATAGGATGGAATGAATACATGAGCCCCCGATTGGAAAAAAATAAAATATTCATTGAATACTGCGTGCGAACTAGTTTGGTGGCTATAACAGGTTGGTGAATCACGAATTATTTTTAAGGAGGTGAACCTAGTTCTTTATTAGCTCAACGACCTTATCTAGTTGGACAAACCGGCTCCTATCAGATTACCGAAGTTGAGAATCAGCAGAACAAGAGTTCTACTGTTTGAGACACGGAAAAATTTGTTAGTGACACTGTCCAAAACAACCAAAATATATCGAACCTAAATATTTTATTTTACCTAAGTAATTCAATGACAAAATCATCAAAAGATTTTGAGCTGCGTCGGGGCATCGTTGAGGCCGTTATTGAGCTGGGCGTCCGCGCACCCAAAGTACCAATTGCAGTTGTAGAAGAAAAGTGTTGAAAACGCTTGCATACGAGTCTGCAACACATTGGGACATTTTATGTCTTTAGTTCCCCCCCCCCCCCCCCCCCCCCTCTTTCCTACCCTTTCTTCTACCCTTCCCTTTCCCTCTTATGTACTCCCCTCTATCTACGAATTACAATTGGTGATGTATTTATTTATTGTTTTTATTGATTTATTAATTAGCTTTAAGAGCCACTCATATGATCCGGACC
>JAEMON010000005.1:15992044-16002842 GCA_030264115.1 Lygus lineolaris
CCCCCCCCCCCTCAGATCACCAGGACTGTATCGTCCGAGTTTCGCCTGTGCCTTCCCCAGGGAGTCCCCCGGTCTAGGCGGGGATACCCCTCTTGCAACGCAGGATAAGGAAATGTGTTCGCGATTCTCAGAAATTGACAGGAAATTATCTTCAAATAACGCTGAATATTTATGAGGAAAGAGTTTTGAATCACGAAATAGGCACGTCAGGTATTGACCTGTGATTCGACTTCACTATCAATGAACAGACTCTGCGACTTCAATACGTCCCGTTCCGTCGATTTCAATACTGTCCCTTTTCCCTTCTGGTCATGTAAGGAAATTAAAAACATCGATATACGTTGGCATTTCTTTGTGGGTACTGATTTCCAGCCCTCTTCCACTGCAACCTAAAAGGGGGAATTATGTTAAGCATAAAATTCTCCTTAATCCTTCTGATTCATTATTGGTCTTAAGGGATTGGATAAATCTCTATTTCCCTCCCAATGTCTGTAACCGATCCGTTGAGACTTGGGGGTATCTGATATTTTTCAATTGGCTTCTAACGCTCCTACGAGATTTCACACTTTTTTGGTTTCCAAAACAACGAGTTAATTATTGTGCAAACTGAGGGAATAGCTCTGTTTTTTCTAGGTGTTGCGTACCTTTCCTACGTACGTAGGTACAGTGTTATTACCAAAAAAATGTTTCCATGTTTCTAACGCTCAAGTGTAAAATTATTTTAGTAGATACCTACAGTTTCCCGATGCGCAATGAGCTGCGAAACAAATATGATTTTTTGACAAAATCTTACAGAACTGATTTCTGTAAGATTTGACTGATTGACTGATTTCTCGTTTTTTCTTTGACGAATCCTTCGTGCTTTAAAAGGAGGAATAGGAATGATGGTGACATCTTCTGCTTGAAATGGTTTATTAGGTAAGCACATACTGATCATCTTAGGTAATCCTCAATATTTCGTTGCTCCTGGCTGGAACCCCACCCTGATAAGAAACATGGAAACATTGAAAAACTGAACTGAATACTGAAATGAAAAACACTGAAACTGGAAACATGGAATCGCTGTTTAGGAGGGCTCTAACCCCATCGAACGGTAGGAACTAACAAAATTAATGATTACAATGGACTTAATTCAAAAAGTCTGAAACGTCAGGTGTATTAAAGAAAGATGGCAACAACTATGTAAACTAGCTTTTCTCTCTGTAACTTTCATACCAATGACTAGGTAAATCAAATTTGGGTCTATAGGGGGAGTTTTGAAGCAGAGGGTGAGGGGATTTGAGTGTATAGTGAGGAGTTTTGAAGATGAGGAGGAATTCGGAAAAAATGTATTCTAACCAACCACTACTAGATACAGTAAATATGTATGACCTACCTTTATCTGTATAATATCAATCAAATCTTGCAATTTTCGATTCTTTTCCACTATATGCCACTGGAAAAGTTACCTGTATCAGTTTTATGGTCTATTAACAACGAGAGAAATTCTCTAAACATCTCAGTTTTCCAATGGCGTGATTATGTTTCACTGTGGAAATTACGGGATAAAATCTTGTTTAAATGCGAAACAACGTGTTTTTTCCACCGACGAAATCCAGTGTTTGGGAGTTATACGACTAGCCTCTACTTGAACATGGATAGAGGGGTTCATGAAATTGTCTCAAACAATAATGCCCATATATACCTTAGTTATTCACGTCGCTTTGCGAAGGGCCGGTGGTACTAGTACGTCAGAAAAATATTGTATTTTTTTTGTGTGGAAAATCAATGTTTCATCAGCCAAGATGAATTAGGAGTGTCACCATTCGATTCACGGTGAAAAATTACGTAGTAAACTATACGTCTTAACTTTTCCAGTCATGGCCGCAGTTCGAGTCAAACCGTGTCAATCCGTGTTTTTGGGTTTTTGCATTAAAACGCAATTTCCTCCCTTAATCTACTTGTGGAAACAATTACTACACCGTTGAAAAGCTGAGACCCTGATGAAGTTTTTGCCTGTTGAGGAGGGCAAAGGTAAAAAGCATTTTCGTTCTGAACAGAGCGGATATTGGGCGCGTGGCAGATAAGTCAAATTTCAGAGAATCCTCGAAAATTGAACTTTAAGCTGAGCTTTGAGCTTTGAAACCATCAGATAAAGTAAGTTAGTAGACCATCAGTAGGTGTAAGAAATTTAACGCTCTTTTCACAGGTGTATGTAATTTACCTAACCACTGTAAGTTATGGGGAGTTTTGGTTGTTTGACGTAAGATCGGTTATGAAAAACATCTTGAAAGTGAAAAAATTCAAGTGAACGAGGGGGTTAAAAACTTTAAGAGGATCTTTTTGTTGGAAATCAGATGTAGAATTGACTCTTGAAGTTCGTCCCTATTTAGCTGACTTAGACACCTTGTAAACGGAGAAAACGGTCTTTTGTAATTTTGGATTATGCTGACTTGCATTTGATTTTAGCGAATTTTCGAAGAAAATGAAGCTATTGCAATGGCTTCAAAATTTTTGTGATGGAAATTTTTGAAAATTTTCTTCATGGAAATCCGTTTCAGACCATTCTAAAACGATTCCTGAAATTTAACACTTTCCATATGTATATATATATTTACATATATATATATATTTATATATATATTAGATATATATGTGTCACTTCAGACGATATCTGCCCGTGGCATCGAGATAAAAATCCGAAAAAATTTTAAAATGTCAATAATATCAAAAGTAAGGCTGAGTTCGTTGGCCAGAATTTTTGGAGTACTCCAAGGGGTCAAATTTTGAAAATTTAGTTTCAAAAATAGCTAAAACACGTGTTTTTTGAGGTGTCTGGTGTGAATTACCATCCTAAACATAGGAACATATGGTATATTCGGAATCAGCGTTAAATTTCCTATAAGAATCACCCAAAAAATCGGTTAAAACTATTCTTTGAAAATTCGCTCACCAACTCATGCTGCATGAATGGAACTTCTTTTGATATTTTTGCTAACTCTCAATCAGATCGACTAGGAACGTTGACGCTCCCTTTGGAGGTGCTCTAATATGGAAACTGTAGAATCATTGATATGACCGACGCTCCAAACTCCAAAACACCCGTCCATTCGGAGTGCAGATGGCAGGAAGAGTCGGCACGGAAGGACCTTGACTAGCTCGCGAACCCGTCTCATGCATCAACGAACAGAATGCGAAATACGCGAGTTCGCCATTCGCAGGTCAAGTTCACCTGGTCATCTGCCCACCTCAAGGCCCCCGACCTCCTTTTAAAATAAATATTTCTATTCGATATTTTATGCTAAACGACCATTTTATAAATTAATTCAATCGACAGGCTCCCTCGTTTTTTCTCTCATCCAACCCCTTGAGAATGTGATGGATTTCGCCCCTGAACGCATGCCGAGAAAGGTAAACGGACCGAAGGATTTCTTGTGCAGATTATACTATATGTAATATATTATTGTTACCTTGAGCTTACATGCCTCGTAGCACTAACGTCCACGACTACGTAGTACCTACATCAAATACCCATAACCTGTAGGTTCCAGAAGCAGTAACATTCAAAGATCCATGCCCGAGTGTTCGCATTCACTCTCTTCTTCGCAATAATAATTATATTCACGAATTTTTTACCCCGATATAATTTTACTTACCAAAATTCTAAAGAGCATGTCAGTTTGTTTGTTATTTTCAATAATTAACCTTTGGAATCGAGCAAGAATTTCACCCCCCTCTGCAATTAATTCAATCCCCTCAACGTTTGATTTTTCACGTTTCAAGATACGTAGAAACCAAAAAAATCGAATACGGTAGGTAGATACTCACTATAAAATCATCGATCTTAATAACTAGAAAGTGTATCGGGCGATAGTTTATTATGACGAATGTATTAATCAATGGGACATTTACAGACAGATAATAAACCGTTGTGTAATAATTTGCAGCATTTCGTGATTCATTCTAAATTATTTTAAAGTTGGGAAATACATGACTTGAAGTTGGGAAACATAGTTGTCTATTGACACCCCCGAAAGAAGTTAATGAGTGATGACAGTGGAAAGAGCTGGCTTTGGGTGCTTAAGCCTTGACCTGATATCAAGTTGAGCGAACTTGCGTGCTCGGCATGTGGAGTTGACCAGGATTTCCGCTCCGCAGTATGCTAATTTTCGGGGGATGCCGGCAGCCGCAAGAAGGACGAACATTCAATGTTCCAGAGGATTCCAGGTAAATATTTTCAGTCACTATGCACATTTTAATCAACTAAAATGTTCGAACAAAGAGAAACGGCTCTGATGTCCTCTGAACAGTTACGTACTCAAGGTCACTACACAGTGGACTAGTGCAGGTAGGTACATCAGTAAGACCGAAATTCTAACGTAAGTTGGGGTTATTATGTGCTACCATGAAAGAACAAATGTCCTTCTTTCATGATCTTGTTACGAAAAGTTGGTTAATACACCAATTGGTTCGGCGAGGTTCCAACTTGACGTTTGAACTTAATTTGACAAGGTTCCAACGGGAACCTATTTTGTCAACCTTAGTAGTTTGTTAGTTTCAATTGTAGCCTTGACCTGGGTTTGGCAAAGTTAGGGGTATAGATCGTTAGCCTTAACCTAAAGAAAAGATAATATAGATATCTATACGAGTAATATATGTATTACAAAATCTCAATTTCAATCTTTTTATTACAGTCGATGTTTTTCATTACCTACGCTAACCTAAATATAGATCTTATATTGATTAATTGTCCATTTTTTCATAACAATAAATACCTTTAATTTGTTATTTGCTGTTTTAGTTAGATAGTTTTGGATTAGGACGATAGATTTGTAGATACCTACATACTTACTTACTTGGTTTGCCTTTTACTGGTAGGATGTAGGAAGATTGAGATTGACCAGATTTCACAGAACTACTAGTTCTTTGTGCTGGACAAAAGCGCAACGAATAGGGGACTGTAATTGGCGAATACGGAAGCCATCTTTCGGAGACAAGCTCCTCGGAACGTCATCTATAACTCGTGGAGATGCATGAGAGTAAAAAACAGGTGTTTTGTCACAAGATTTTACGCCTGCTCAACATGATCAGAGTTGAAGCCACTCTTTCCGATAAGCTTGGTCTTGTAAATTGGTAATGATGTTTTAGGAATGATAAAATGATTTGGTAATGATAAAACTTGGTCATTTAATTGCTAACTTTTAATTGATGTTGGAAGTTTTGATGACGTAACCGTGGCAAGGAATAATTGGTGAGTATATACCTACTTGTTGGTTGTGAAATACATTTTATGGTAAATCCTACCATTTCTTATGTGAATCAAATTCCTCTCAAGCTATACTTCCCCTTGTGTATATGATATAACTTATACACATACTGAAAGGTCGGCACCTCCGGTTATAATTCAACTGGAAGGTTAGTAAAATTCAGTTCATCTTGTGAATGCGATCTATTTGTGTCACTGTTCCCATTTTATTTAAATGTTATTTATCAGTTCTAACATTCTGGCGACGAGTTTTATTTCAATTTCGTGCGATTAAGAGATCGAAAAAGGGTTCTAAGTGCGCTTTAGTTCCGAATATTTTACGACTTTTTCCGTTTCGCGGATTCGACTCATGTTGGCTCTCCAGTTTCCATTGCCGACTCAGTCAGAGCTGTCTAGGAAAAGGATTGTGAAAATGGTATGATTTGAAGCGTCCGTCCGCCATCAGCGGCATTTCTCTTATCATGATAATATATTTCATGTTAGTTACCATGGACCAAAATCAATGAAATGTGATACCGGCCTCATTTGGGGTCTAGTTGTGCCCCGAAGCTTGGCGTTACCGTCAGTCTTCTCTAGGGGGTAGAAAAGCTAAAAAGGGTAAAAAGGGTAGAAAGGTAGAAAAGGGGTAGAAAATAGGGGATGCGATTCTCAAAAAGCCCTAGCTAGAAAATATCAGATAGGAAAGTACATTATTTCCATCGATTTCGAAAGAACAAATTTTTCAGCGTTGAATGAGACCTCGCATAGCAGTTTAGGACCAAGCGTTTGCTCCCTGTAAGGACTTAGGTAAGGGTTGAACGAAAAAAATAAAAGGAACACGAGTGTGAATCGCAAATCTTCCCGAGTAGGCTAAATCTCCTTTCAAAGATCAACTGTTCAGAAAATGATAAACCGTTGTGTAATAATTGCCAATGTTTTATCGATGGACGATTAGGTAGGATGTTCACCCTTAAGTAGGTACTTAAGAAGGTACTCGTTTCTTTGAGAGATGACTCAACTACTGTATTACTGTATTACCTCTTACACAGTCTTTGTTTACCTAAGAAACCGGAAGAAGTATCTTCCACACCAAGGGCGTATATGATGGGAGTAGGAGGGGAAGGGGCTCTTAAAATAAATAATTAACCAACTTTAAATAAAACCTTGCGATTTAGGTAACAACGTAAATTGAATGTCAGCGCTAAGAGAGAAGTAGTCTAAATATAGCATCAAAACACGAGTTTCGGAGAACAATTTTAAAACTATCAGAAAGTCATGTCGGGGGCGGACTTCCAAGGTGTGGGTGGTGGATGACACTAGTGCAACGTAGCACCTCCCGGAAACCAAAGAACAATTCGGTATTGGGCCTGAACAATTAAATGTTTCCCATCAGATATGTATTAACACAAAAAACGATTTTGGTAACGCTCAACAATAGTGGTGTGCCTGGAATATATTCTCATTCAAGTGAAATGTGAAGTTCATTCATCATCAATCACTTTCATGACTAATGCTTATTTTCATATAAAACCTTTTCTCCACGTAAACTAACCCCCCGAAATCCCGTTTGAGAGCAATCAAATGAGAATTACCATACGAACGCGGTCGTGAACCTGAAACCCGGTGGCTTTATGACCGAAAGCACCCAATGTCAAAGACAGGACCCAGGTCCAGGACGAATTCACCATCCATACTCCACATCGCGGTCTTCAGGGGCTCCCCCACCCGGGAGACCGTTCTCACCTGAGGAGGCCGCTTCACTCAGCGTTCAGTCCGTCCATAGCTTGCGAACTCTCGTCTTCTCTTGAACCAGGTGAGTGAAAGTCAAACTCTCTTGTTGGTAAACAATCCCTACTTCGCCTTTCGCGATGTCGCAGCTCAGGGAAGTTGCATAGTTTTCACCTCAATTTGAGAACTCCACAATTGATCCAGTAAAAACGGAGTTTCCAATCCCATTTCATCTAACTAATCCTCTAGTAACCCCCATGCGCCAATATATTGAACCCTCCGTTGAATTAACTCTGTCTACGTTGAATTATGTGGTGTAACAGGTGTATTCTGGTTATTCACTCTGTTCTCTTCAAATAGTTTGCAAAATATGGAAATTTATCCACGCATGTTTCCAAGACTCAAATTTGTTACCAAAATATTCCTCCTTGTCGGTATTATACATAACCTACTTACTCTGTCTTTCCCGATTTCATCGTTACATTTGAATAAATGATCGAATTTTATTTATCCTGTTATTCGTATACATTGATTTCAAAAACTGTTTTTGTTCGTTCAGGCGCATTCAATCTTTTACTGGCCATGGGCCCCGACAGTTAGGAAATACATTTTTCGAAACTGATTTTGAATCTCCTCTTCGGAATTGCACCGAATCGATTCCTGAATCGAATACCTAGTTATCGACATTTGAAAATAGTTGGTTCAGCTGCTTTGGTGGATCTTTCAAACTCAAAACTACCAAAATAACGTAGTTAACATTACACCTATGTGTTTTTGGTTTAACTATTTCATGAATGATGCAGGACGGTCAACTTCAAATTTGAAGAAAATACCAAACTATTGGACAAAAATACTGGAAATTGAAAAAAAAAAAAAAAAAAAAAACACTAGATAGTTAAGAAAAAAGTTGTAGGTAGTCGCAAAGTGTAGTTAGACGTTAGTTCGACATTCCCATGTCTCAGTTATTTACTATATTGACAATCTGACTTGCCTTGTTTTACCTGGCCTGTATAGAAATTTTATACCAACTCAAATTATATTGGGTTGTTATTTCATTCGATGTCGGCACTGACGGAAATAAAAATATATAGGTATAGTTATCGAATTTTTACTGACTTGGACGCGCTATTGAAGAGGAAAAATATTCCATGAGTTACTTCGACAATGTTGTATCTAGAAGGTTAATTAAATTTCGAAAGCCGTCCGCCTAGGGGCGTAATGCTTTTGAATTCGCAGATAAATAATTTAAGAGCATATAAATGAAGTTGAAGTAGAAGATGACGGACGATTGCCTCCTTGCAGCTTTCCCCTACTCTCTGGTAATTGGTTCACGTGCTTACGGACGGCATATCACGTGATCACCTGACGTAACGCCTTTTCAAATTTCATCAATCAAGTTCTGGTACTTTTAAGTTTGATTTTTTTGGATCGTAACATTTTGAGGTCTTTTCTCCCCAAATTACCGGATTGACGAGGGTCCGATCTCGTTCGCGTTAATTATGATTACATTAATCATCACATTCCCATCCTCTCTCACTACATGGCCAATCATCAAATCATACAGCAAAGATCTACCTTCAGCTGTATATGGAACTTTCGTTTTGCCAGTGATGAGGGGAACATGTGTTGGTAATTTCAGTACTGGAACAAAACATTTATGTAACTGTAAATGAAGTGATGTTTCCATGCCTTTCTCGAATCTTTAATAGCCTACTAGCTACTGATTCAGTCTTACGTACCTAATAATTTGATATTATTCTTGATTACCTATTGCGGTACTAGTCATGGGGTTCGAAGAAGGGTACCTACATCATGATTTAGAAACACATTGCTTACATTTTCCGTTTCATGCTTCTTAAAGACCTAATCTCTCTCTATTTGGTGATATTATATCTTTCAATTTATCTTTCTCTGCTTGGCCACATAGATCACCCAATAAAAATATTGATGTGAGCGGAGGAGTTTCGTCAGATCAGTCTAACTTAGATTATAGGCTATTTGGGTTTCTTCGAATTTGAGCGGTATTATATGTAAGCTGTACCTTTTGAGTGGGAAGGTTGGGTGTGGCTGAGTTTAAATAAATCTGGGTTTTTTGATCAGTTTGCTCATTTAAATTGAGATGGCGGTCGCTCAAAACGTTCTCAACATAGAAATTCTTTACATCCATAGATATAAGGGATTTTCGACGGGGACAATGGGGTTTCGCACGCGTCGGAACAAATAATATAGTTTATTGATGATTATAGTCGGGATCCAGCCAGAGATAAAGACTCCCACACTTACGTCCTTTATTTTTCACCACGTTTCAGGTCTAGCTTGACCCATCTTCAGGTGAAACCTGTACATCAAATTCAGCAGAAATGTAGTCAGCAAACAAGAAGAGGTGATTCGGGACCAGGGCCTAAGTAAGTACCCACGACTAACCATTAATTTGATGAAAAGATAGTGCATAATTGCAATTGGGCTTGATAGTGCAAAATTGTGATTGGGCGATAGCCCGTAATCATAAATAAATAACACCACATGCTGAGGGTTCTTTATCAAATACAACTCCACACCAGCTTATAGGTGAGATACTAATTGGGGTAAATTTCGACTTATTAACTAGAGAATAAAGTACACTAAGCACAAGAGAATCCTTCTGCTTAATTCTCTACGTAATAAGTCGAAATTTCCCCCTCTCTTTCTGTGCTTGCAATTAGTATCCCACTTATGAGCTAGTGTGGAGTTGTTTTTGGTGTGTAACCCTCAGAATGCGGTTTAAGGCACTACCTTTTCATAGAATCAATTATTAGACGTGGGTACTTACTTAGGCCTTGGCCCTGAATCACCATTTGTTGTTTGCCGTCTACATTTCTGCTGAATTTGATGTACAGGTTTCACCTGAAGATGGGTCAAGCTAGACCTGGAACGTAGTGAAGAATAAAGAGTGTAAGTGTGGATGTCCTTATATCTGGCTGAATGCCGACTATAATCAGCCATAAACTACCTACTATGCAGCCGACTAATTTTACCTCGTTCAAACAATATAAGTACCGATTCCTAAACTGATCACTAAACTATCCCGCGCAACGCAGGGGTAACCAACTAGTAGAATATGGAAAGGCTCAAGGTAAATTTATTTCAGTTCCAAAAGATCGTTCAATTGGAATAAGCATCCCAAATCAGCGTTGCTTTCAAAATAGAGATTCGAAGTTTTGCTGATCCATGATGAGCTATTGTGTTTGGAATGTCACACTACTTTATGCAGTTTAGTTGTTGAATTCCTTGGAAACTATCCGTGGATTAGAGGTTGGCATGTGATGGTAGGTATATGTGATGGTAGGTATATATCTGATATATTATGTAAATACGATAGGCAATATTAATCCTAGGTATTTCAAGGTGAAACCACACAGTAAATCAACTTTTACCACCATTCCAGCAAGAGTCGGTAGTTGACGTAAATAGGAAACAGCGAATGCAGTAATAACCTTTTCTCGGCGGTTGAAGCTATTTTATTATTCATAAAGTCAATATAGTGGGAACAACGAGTTCCCACACATACAACTTTTGAAAACTTTCAGTAATGCAGAATGATTTATTGAGCAACGACGTTGTTAACGAACCAATAACTTTCTAGCTTTATTGGAGAATTTCAACCGACATTCGACCAAAAAAATTCGGAATTTGATCCTGACCCCTAAGAATACAGCAAAATTGCCGGTCATGGAACTCATCTCTTATTTTGATATAGCTAATTGTGTGATTTTAATCTGGTTTTGGACGCTTTTAAAGTCGGAAATTGTCACATATGGATTTTAAAATTATTTTGATGGAGAATGTTATATTTTTGGTTTATTATTT
>JAEMON010000005.1:16002852-16016051 GCA_030264115.1 Lygus lineolaris
GCGTTTTTAAAGAAAAAATGCAGTCTACGAAAGTTATTTTACCCATTGAAAAAGCCTTTTCTCTGAAAATTCACGTATATCCGCTTGTTATATAACTAACTTGGTATCTTACTTTACTTTACTTATAACTAAATACAGACCGATGTCTACTACCAATATCTCTGCCCTAATCTGTAAAAAGAATAGACGAAAAAATATAGGTACTCTGAAAAATTCATATAAATCGTTCGTTTGGTTTTGGAGATTGATTTTGTGCGTTATCAGCTTCTATTTGAAAGACGTTTTGAATTTTCGTCTCTCAAAGTCGATTTGCGAAACTAGTTTTAGCGTCATATTCGACTTTGCGGGGCATTTTAGGACCAACCGTTTGTTCTCTGTAAGGACGAAAGAGTTGAACGGAGAAAAGATCAGAAACACGAGTGTGGATCACAAATTTTCCCGAGTAGACCAAATCCCCGTTCAAAGATCACCTACAAACATGAGCATGCTACAAACCTTCATGACTGATGTTGAGAACTGTTGTCGGCAATGGAGGGTTGCAATGAATCCAGCGAAATCAGTAATAGTGAACTTCGATCACACTGCAGCAAAACCGAGAAACACCCCCACAGTTACTCTTGACAATCAACGAGTCTGTGCAATACTTTGGCCTAAATCTCGACGAAAAACTCACCTGGAAGAGTCACATTGATGAGCTAGTTAGGAGAATACGGAACAGGATTTGACAGCTCCATACTGTACTTGGCAGGAGATCACCATTGAGCCTCTCAACAAAACGCCTTCTCTATTTATCACTAATAAGGCCATTGTGGATGAATGCATGAGGGATGTGGGGCTCAGCAGCCAACACACAGCTGAGAAGAGTCCATTCGCAACAAAACAGAGTATTACGACTGATCACGGACGCCCCTTGGTTTGTCCGTAATTCAACTTTACACTCCGACCTACAAATCAACAGTTCCCGAAGTTCTGAAAACCTCCTACACGACTCCATGGCAGACCATCCTAACATTCTACTCAACGATCTTGCTAACTGTGTGACTCCGACACCGACTCATCGACGGCTCATACGGAAAAGACCTCAATACTTTCTTATTCAACACAATTAGTGTTGTTACCTGCAGTTCCTGATTTGAGTACAATGTAGGTCAATCAATGGATTGTTCCCTACGCACATGTTTCACGTTAAATAGGTTTGAACCTACTTTATTCAATCTCAACCCGATTGTAATGTTTTTATTCAACAATAAAATTGCCTCATAAAAAAAAACATCAGCTGATCAAATGCAACTTTCTTTCGATTGAACCAAACTAAGTTTCTTGTTTACTTTGTGAGAGTTTCTTTCCTTAGGTAATGAATTTCGTCATCAATGAATTACACAACTCTCGGATAATAATAATAACAAGTAGGTGCCTACACATTATCTCCAAGAAATAATTATGAACCTCGCGATATGTATCATTCACGGTATTCGATCTATTGAGAAAATAATAAATCGTTGTGTGATAATTTGCAGCGTTTTTCATGTTAAATCCTTATGAGGAGCTGCGAGTATACTCCAGGTGGTCACATTCGATCCTAAAAGTTGTGTTCCATCCAAAACCGTAGAGTGTGGCGTTTTTAACATTATATAACAACCCTCAGATATGACTGACAGCAACGCCAATATTATATACACTGCTGTGCCTCAATCGGACCTACAGGTAGATCTACAAAAATATTAAAATTGTATTTATACACCCACCAATGCTTCTTCACAACCGAAGGTAGGACGCTATCTATTCGTGCAAGAAAAAAAAATTGTCCTCAAAAATCATAATTTCCACTTGCTGTTCACGTTTCATCAGAGCGTTCTGAACAACATTGGTTCCCTGTTTGTCTGTCGGTCTCAAATTCCTTTGATTTCATCACGATAGCTGCTAAGCATGCGCAAACTTGAAATTAGATGCCATGGGGATAACTCTGGAACTATTGTGCCAATTTCACCAATTCATTCTGAGGTTTTGGCTGACGGACGAATTATTATTATTTTTTCAAATTCGATTTTCGGATCTCACCAGAAACGTGAAACATCGAAGGTAATATTTCGAGGAAGAATGCTGTGGCTTATAGTATGCTGTCTTGCTCGATTTCAAAGGATCATTATTAAAAATGATAAACCAATAGAGGTAGTCTTGGAGCGTCAGGAAATTCCTATCCTTTGTTCTCTTTGTTGAAGGGTTTTTGTGGGCCTTCTTTCAGCTGGCATTCCATCTTAATTCGCTCTTGGTCGAGTCTCCCTGCGATCCTGAGGACCTGAAAGACTCTCAGAGACCAAGGTCAGCGAATGAGCCCCGTTAGCGACTATAATGGTGCGGGGGATCCGCTAAATCGATATCGCGATGACCTTAAATCAGAATATTAGTTCGTGTGGAGGCCGTTGAAGATTATCGGAACAGTTTGTTTTCAATGCAACAACAAGATTGAATTGTTGCGGCAGGTGTGTGTTATTGAATACGATTCAGCTCCACAACCCCGGGAACTAATATTTAACTTGTCATAGACACAAGAACAGTCCGACCTCAACGGGAATTCATTCAGGACCGTTAAAAGTGCAGTCACCAACTACCTTGCAAATACCGCTCTGAGATATCGGCGTTTGTAGGGATTGACATTTGCGCCTGTGCAGTGACCCCCCCCCCCCCCCCCCCCCCCCCCCCACAGCAATTAATATTAATAGCAAATAATAGTAATAGCAATTAATTAAATATTCACCATTTCGATATTGAACCATATTCAGGCCTGATCTGTCCTCCACGTTTGAGTACAGTAGGAAGGTAGGACAGTTTGGTCGAGAAAATCTGGGTTTACACTATTACACTTGGCATGCACCCAGATTTCTATAAATCTGTGTAGAAAGAAATTCATGTGGGACACACACGTTACCAACGTACAGTGGAACGAAATTATAATAATATAATAATTTTCTTGGACCAAAATAAGTAGTTAACTCAACATTCTCATAGTAATTTTCGCACCGATTCCGATAATACCATGATTATTTCCCTAAATATTTAAATTTCATGAAAGGTAATGGCTTACAACCAACAATATTGAAGTAGTAGGGCACAGAAATAGTGTAAGTCTTATAAGAATAATAATAATACAGTATTTGGAATTCACCGCTTATTCCAAACATTCATACACTTGTTTCTGCAGATTGATAAGATAATTCTCAATGGGATTTCCCTCCAAAAAATTCGGAAAAAAATAATCAACTGAATTTACTTAAGAGTGCATAAACATGTTTGGACCCGTACAGTAACACTTACTTACAGTAATATCTTATTATTTATTTAAGAAATGTTCATGTTGGAGTAGGTAGGTACGTACAAAAATATTTTACCAAAATCATCTCAAGGTTTCCACCGTATCCAATCTCCATAAACAATTTACATTCTTAAAATTGAGTTTGGGGTCTTCCTAATTTCAATGTATTGCTTTATTATGGCCACAAAACGTTCGGTCAAATCGGTTCTGGTTTTCGAGAAAGAGTAATGGAGCGAAATTATACTTCTAGCCTTGAAAACCCTATTAACAAACTGGTAGTTAGATCTCGGGTAGCGAAAACCAAGTTCCCAAAGGACAAAGAGACAAGGAAATTCGAAAAGTGGTCGTGTTAAACTTTGCGTAGCGTATCGTTGTATACTGAGAAATAGACTCCAACGGATTCCAAATAGGAAATCATGTATATTTATGTAGGCCTTATGTTATTAAAACGGAGATTCACGCTCCCAAGTTATTGAATGGCAATTTTATATGTCTAATCATCTAATATTTTCAAATTACTAGTACTTTCAAATATCCAACTGATGATCACGAATTACCTGAAGCGTTATTGTCTATATTAATAGTAGAAAGTCATTCTTGTCCTTCAAAATAAAAGAGTCCACTCGTAATTCACGTTTTAGACCTTCCTCTTGGTTTGTCTGTCTCAAAACCCCTCCAAGTAAGATTTGACGAATTTTAATTAAATTGATGATGCATTTCCTGAGAGGCTCTTAGATGGTCCCATGTGAAGTTCATCGAAAGCGAAGTAAAGCTATCATTTGCATATGCGAAAAAAATCATCGTTAGGCAAACATCTTTGTTCGTGTTGACATTTTGCAATACAATTTCAAGAAAAATGTCATCTTGGAAAAAGGTTCTGCTGCGTTCTCCACTTGGCGGAGTTGTTTTCTAGTGTATGCTTCACTGAAAATCGATTCCGTTTTTTTTCGTAATCAAAAAGATAAATGGTAGGTACCTACGAATTCGAAGAAGCTGTTAGCAAGCATTGTTAAGTCAAACTTCCATTATAAGCCTTCATGCCTCGTAATATCAGCACGAAAAATATATCCATTTAGGTTCCTTGAATCCACCCGTAATAATTTGTGGGGTAACCTATATAGATTATGTTTTGAAATACTCTCGTTCATATTTCTGTCAATCTGTAATGGTCCACGTATAGGCTCGTTTGCTCTACTAACATAATATTGGCAACTCGAACTGTTCGTTAGCAACGGCAACGCACCTTCTCCCAGGAACCCTATATAGACAATAATTGGCCACCTCCAGTACCTTCATTTTCAACTTCATGACCTGTTCAACTCCTTTGTTCTGCAATCATCTGTTTTTTAGTTGACCATATGTTGTATAATGGCGCGTGCGGCGTACCTGAGTTTTGAAGTTTTTCAAATTTGGTTGCTGTTGCTCTTGCTGGTGTGGTGTGATCATTATGAGTTAACAGGTTTTTCAGTTGTGTTCTTCATTTCATTCTAGAATAAATTTATACATTACTATTAGCTAGTTAGATACGAAACACGAACAATGCAGCTAATCCATACGGGCTAATAAACTCTAATCCCGCAACCTCAACTGAGAAGAAATCCAATTCCTTATCAAAGCCTAAAAATGCTCACAATCGCATGGATACCAACTACTAAACAACAAAACTGAGTTATCTGGTACTCCAGTGCAACGCACGGATCATAAATTTAAAAAATCATTATGAGTCATCGCACATGCTTAATATTGTTCGAAACAGCTTGTGGTGATCTGAGTGCATCATTATTCCATTGAGTCCGGTGAATTTCCACTGCGGCAGACTTGTTGATCCGGTTTCGAACTTCGCAGGAACGGCTGTCTTCGCTTTTCTTTTTCTCTCATGACGAACCTGGTAAACTTCTATGTAATTTGGTGTTTGTGTTGATAAATAGAGAGTAGAACACAATCGATGCGAATTCTATGGCATAATTATCCTGTGTGTTTCAATGAACAATATTGGTCTGGTCACCAACAGGTGTAACAGGGTTTTTCGGTTGGTAAAGGAGTTTATTGAACAATATTAATGAATGATAATATTACCAGTTTTGGAATTATATTACCAATTTTGAATTATATTGAACACCAACAATGGAATTTTATACGAAACACCACGTACCTACGAATCACCGACATTGTACACGCCTTTCGCTTACCTATACGAAAAAACTTTCATGTATTCTGTACAGTTTATTGCGGTTTCTAGAAATGTACATAAAACACTATAGGAATATGGAACACATCCCTATTGATCATGAGGTCACTTTTTAGAATTTCAAATACCTAATGGGTGAAAAGCTGAATTGTGGTTTCATAGTTCATTACTACTGCGAGAAGAATTACCGTAACTACATTTAGATAGAATAATGCGAAAGCTTTGTGCACATTCATGGATAAGGAATTGAAGGTGGATGGATCTGCAAGGTACTCTCCCCTCAAGGTCCCCCGCTTTGGAGATCACGTGAGCACGGCGTGGTATCAAACTTCCACCAGTCCTCTTAACCCGCTCTAATTAGCCGCCTTGCTTGCGATCAAACATCACATGCCGATCTTGATCTGATCTACCTGTGCTCAGCATATTAAGATCAGATTGATGGTTGGAGTATCATCCTAGTATGCGATCCTAGTATAGGACCTTCCGTATTCTGGTAGTGTACGATTTGATATTTTAAGGAGATTGCTGCTTTGCTGCTGGTCTCCCTCGTACCTAGTTGACTTCCTTGGTCACTTCTTTTCTTGATTGTCCACCTCAGTTGGTGTTTCATACACAAATATATTTATAATATATTTCTAAATAATTGTTAAACAGATTTTATGGTTTTGGTGCAACCTTTCTTATTCTACCCTTTTTGTACAAGGTTCCCCTCCTATTATTTATGAGGGAACTGCTTTTTTTATGGAACTTCTTATAGCTAAATTATTATGTATTAATTATTTTTATACCTAATACCTATACCTATTTACACCTAATTATTAAAATGCAGTTTTCATAAACATCAGTTCCAAATTATACCAATGTATTCATATTCCCAACAAAGAAACAACCTCCTCCACTCATAGAGCTGCCTCTCGACAAGTTGTTTAAAAAACTGTTCAACAACGAAACACAGCAGTACTATAGGTTGCGTAGTGACAGCGTTGGCGGGAGCCGGTGAACGAAATCACGCAGAGGCAGAGGTACTAGGTTCTCTACGAAATCAAGTGAAATTCGAGAAAATCACTACGAAATATAAGTAGCTGGCGATTCAGGGTAGGTATGATATCTCGAATAATACGCAGTTTCAAATAGTAGAGGTGCTTGAAAATTTCGATCGGTGGGGGAAAACTATGTGTTCGACATAAGCTGTATGACTGAGGGAGACGAGTCAAGGTTCGAGTCTTCTAGAATACAGCTCCATTACAAGTCGAAAAGTTTCACCAAGCACCCGATTCCTAACTAACGCATTTTTCGCAGTATGCAGCTAATACAACAGTATGTATGAACAGATATCAGTGATCCGTTTTTTCTCCGTTCTTCAGGCAAAACTTATTCCCTCTACGGCAATAAAATATAGAGATCAATCGACCACAATATTTACAATTCAGCTTTTATTGTGAAGACGATGATGATGATTCAGTAATTTATTCTGATGATTGTGATGTTGTGGTGTTATTGTGTATTGTGAGTCACTGAATACTTCATTAACTACATGCAAATAAATGCGTAAAACTTCTGGAACCTGCATTTAAATTCTATTGACATTCTCTGTGGTCAAAAATGCCAAATTCCGACCAACGTTTGTTTCCCCGAAGCTTTTGATACCTATTTGAAGTAAATAATACCTTCGTAGAACATGCGCATCACTGCAGATCATGCATCTTCATTGAGCGTCGACAAAAGGATCTTACGCTACTCTTCGTCTGAGAACGCTTCTATTCTTTTCCTTTCGGGGTCGCGGCCACAATAAAACGCCGGACCTGGCATCTGCTTTCGGCTTCTGGCGTCAGAATCTTCGAGGAACAAAACAAGTTTTTCCTTACGAGTCGTTGAACCTGCCTCAACCAAAGTTCCGTTTTGCCCGGGTTGTGCAGATGTTCGTATTAGTATTTCAGCGGCGCTCACACCTTTGCAAATTGATCGAGCGTGCAGAGTGATGAGTCATACGAGTGGAATTTCTATCCTGGTTCGCCAGACTTAATGGTGGTCTTAAAAAACTTGGTCAGTAAATCAAAATACGAAAGGATGCGGAGAAAAGATTATAATTTCGAGTAAGTACCTACCTACAAATCAATAAGTCATCTCCAAATAATAATGGTTTTTCCTTCCCCAAATAACGATTTCATTGTGTCTCAAAACTATCTAATTCCACATCCGAACTTGAAAACCTTGGTAAGGTCAGAATAATAAAAATTGAATACTAAACATTCCGAATTAAATACTAAATACTTTCATGCATACAACTATCGGTTTTGTATATATCATATAGCATTTTGCTTCCTCACTACCAAATTTAAGAAGCTATATGCAAGAAATTGAAAAAAATGTGTGTCCTCCAAAATCTAAATTTCCACTTGCTTTTCACGTTTCAGAACAATCGAATGAATTGAACACTTTTTGTTTCCACGTCTGTCTGTCGGTAGATGAGCGCTGATGACTCCAAGACAATTTCCTATGAATTTCGTGACGATTGGATCAGCAATAGCTGCTGCGAATGCGCTAACTTAAAATTAATTGTCATAGTGATAATTCCGGGATTATTCTACCATAATTTGGCTGAAATGTTCTAACTGATCCAATACGACCATGTTACAAAAGTGAGGAAGCTATACTGCCCACCGAATTCGGGAGTCGTTTTTTCTATAGAATCTATAGATCGTTCTTGAGTTATTTTTGGAGTTGTTGTTAAGGAATGTCCCTCAGCGTCGTACTCGAACAATATTTAGAGGAATCCCGGAACATATCTGCCACAAGATATCCTACAATTAGAAAACCGATGTTGACCGTCCTTCCAAAAATAGGATTAGACTATTGAACGTGTACAAAGCAAGGACATTATTGGTTCTTGCAGCCTCCGAGACTGGTCACAATCAATGGTCTGTGAACTGTTCAACCACTGGTCACGGATTATGAACTTCGAGTCCTATTTCATCCTTACAATGCAATAAGTAATTTTGAAATTGTCATTCGTGTTTTTCAGCCAAATATCTTGGCTGTTCATCACCTTGTGTTAATTATTTTCAAAAAGTCGTTGTGTTGACATGTTCCCTCAATGAACGTTCACTGAAATTCATCTATGGTTTGCCACGCAGTTTTGACTCCCACGCGTTTTGGAAGGTTTGAGAAATGAATCCCCAGTCTTCGATAATTATAGGTAGGCGCATAGTTCGTTTCAAGTTTTTCGCAGTGCCGACATATCAATTCGCAGTTGAAACAATTACTTTTCTCTGGGGAACTGACCTTGGCAAATTGAGTTGATCCAGAAAATAGAACCGGATTAGGGCTCAAATTTCAATGGAATGCACAGCCATTAAAAAAAAAAAAAAAAAAAAACAAATTGCAAAAAATAACAAAATAACAAAAAACGAATTTCCGTAGAATGGAAGTATTGAATCAGTTAGCGAAAATTTCACCACATTAAATAATTTATTGTATCAATTATTGATATAATAGTTCCGAATTTATGGCAATCACCACAAATTTCAAGTTTGACCAGGCGCAGTATTTATGAATGATGCAATTTTGACAAAGTTCACAGTCAATATCGTCTTGGAGCACCCAACCACCCTCTCAGTTTGAGCGAAGTTTGTCTATTAAAAATGTGGAAACCGCTCTTTCATGAAATTCACGTTTGCAAAATTTAAATTCATGGGAGACCGTCTAACTCGCACAATCCATGAAAAGTTCATGAAAATCAGACCATAATTTCGTATGGTTGCCTGGAACAAGGAATTGACATGTCAACAGACAGATATGCGGATCCAAAATTACTCAAGAAGATTTGGGATGCAAGAAGCAAGTGGAAATTTTGATTTTGAGGAAATATTTCCTTAAACTCTTCAACGTACCAATCAAACCTCTGGCAACCATCCAGAGTAAATAGTACCTAAAATACCATTATGAACGATACTTTTGTGTACACTGACAACTAGTTCATCTAGTACATTTTGATGATATCGAAAAATTGAATGATGAGGGATGTAGAATTCTTCTATTCACACTTCAGTTGCATGCTTTTGCAGTTTATCACGTTCGAATGGCATAGCGCAGGAAGTTGCATCATTCCATAAACATGACTCAATATTCGCTTTTTCAAGATGTGCTTCATATTTGAGCTGGCAATAGTCAATATAGTAGGTAGATAATTGCCGATTCGTGCGGTTGGAGCCGACGAAATTCAAGGGATACACGGGCATTGCAAGTGTAATCATTATTTGAACAAACAAGACTGTTTTTCAAAGGTCCCCCATGGGGTGATCCGCAATTGATCAAGTTTCAAGGAAAACCAGGTCCCCTTCGCCTACGCCCTTGGCAAATGCTTGTGTAACGTGCAGTTTGAAGGAAAATAGATCTCAAACCGCATTGTCCGGCTTCTGCTCATCGAGCGAACGGCCGTTTCGTAAATCTACAGAAAGATGATGATAATTATGGTTGATCGAAGTAGGATATTTCTGGTTATCTTGAATTCACGATCTGTTAAAATTGATGTAGGAGAAGGTGATGTGAAGAGGAGGTTGTTATACCTATGTCGCTTGAAAAATGAGAACTATCATCAAGATCGTGACTCACTAAAACAATGGGACAATCAAAATCATCCCACCAACTCAATTATTGTGTTTCCACAATACACTCATGCAGGAAACGCACTAGGTAACGAGAAGACGCTTAGATCAGTTCTGACCAAGTTTACGTACCCCAATGATATTTCGATGATAATATTTTTTTGTATTGCTGACCTGAAGAGTTTTGTGTTTTGACAGTTGATCGAGGCTATTCCTAACGACACGACAGCTTATTGTTTACAAAGTCCCGTAGGCAGGTTTATGTGAGCAACAAATTTGTTTAGTTGCTTAGATAAATTTTGTTATGTACTGAAGCGCTGATTACGAGTATAACAATTATTTAAATAGTATAGCTTTTAGTTATAATAATCATCCGGAAAACGGATAATAATTCGGTGATAATTGGTGATAATAATATTATGATTGAGATATCACCGAATTATTATCCGTTTTCCTGAAAACTTACGCGAGTTAGTTTAGAGAGAACTTGAGTTGCCAATGGATGACGAAGTATAGGTGATAGCTACGAGTGCCAGGGTCAAAAGCCGAGGTAATGACTCCTTCTAGGTGACGAACAATCCACTTCACAACTTATCCTGTATTTTAACGAGTTTTTTCTCAAGTTTTGACCAAGGTTAGGAACGCGACATTAAATTGGGAGCGAAAAAGATAATAATTGGAAGCATTGTTTTCACTCTTTAGGGTTGGTCATAAGTCATAATATTTCACGCGTATATTGAAAATAACGAACGAAAAACAAAAAATGAGTAAATTGTTGATATAAATATTTGCAACTCTTGCAAACTGGTGAAACTGAGATTTTCCCCTCGAAGGATATCAATATTCATTTTTCATTTAGTAAGTAATCTTCATGTGAATGTAAAAAAATGTCAGTTATAGATATTATCATGTTTATGATAACAATAATTTTTTGTTGTGAAGACCATTCACGTTTTATTTTGTTTTTTCTGTCGCTAAAACAACCATTACACCCTTGGAAAAGAGCGTTTAATTATCTGAGAGAAATACCTACTGACTGTCTATAACAGTGGATTTTAAATTCTCAAAACTGTGCCTAAAAATCCAACTTTGAAGCTTTCCCGAAATTGACACAAAAAAAAAAAAAAAAAAGAAAAATAGAATATTGAAGAAAAGAAAAGAAGGTAACTGTAGAATTGATTCTTGAAATCTTCCGGAGCTTAAAAATGTAGTCACCCTGTATATATTGTACAAAGGAAAATGCTTTTCGAAACTTTGCAAGTTATTATTCGCTTCTGTAATCGTCCCACCTAGTAGTAGATACTTCATACTACGCTTGCAGTGACGTGAACCTATCATGTCTCATTCTGAAAACCGATAAACCGATGGTGAATTGTAACTAAACGAAACATTCTTGTAATCACCAGTAGTCCATTGAAGTAATTAGGTACGAGTTGTAATTATTACGAGTGGTGTGATATTGAGATAACAATGGCACTCACGACGATATCCAATTTATTGTTTCATTTCAATTTTCTTTCACTACAGTAGTTTAAGGGAAGTTCGGTCTCACTAATCATTGACTTCTCTAGTGTCGGTGAGTACGATTGAAATTTTATGCAGCAATAATACTACGGTACTGTCTGCCTATTCGTTCATTTGTCTGTAAGGTTCGCTAGTTAAATAATAACAGTCACGAAGCCCCGAAAAACCGCCTAAGCCTATTTGACTGAATCACATAGGTAGTAAAAAAATGAGTTTGTCTCAATAATCGATTTTCCCCCAAACCACTCAAAGTATCATTTTGATTAAATTTGAAGGATTAAATCTTTGTTTATTGTGAAAACAAGACGTTACAGTTGTATTTGAACTTCCATACATTTGATTCAGGGAATAATAAGATGTAGTTATAAGAAGATTAGGTGTATCACATCACTAGGATACTTCACCTAGGACACGCATTCGTCGTGTGTTGCCACCTGCTGACCTTCGAAGGCCACCAATCAGGGAGCTAAAATGATGCTCTAAATTCATGAAGTGCGCATTTGAACTGACCTGACATGGCCGACTGACACGGTTGTGAGCCGCAAGGACAGCGTGCGACAACCTTTGCGAAGGGGGTTAATCGAGTAGATCGAAAAACACCGTTTTATCAGATGAGCGTTTGGATCACTGTAATTTAGTATTGGAACAACCGTCCATCTCTCGACTGTAATAGTTAATATATAGTGGTCTAATCTAGGGGTCGAGTTAAATGTCTTATAATCCATAGGTAGGTACTCCAGTTCCTACGAATTTATCTAAATCTTTCATGACAATTTTTGAGGAAAGAAATTTTTCTGAGTTCTTAGCGATTAAATCCTAGGTTTTAAAACGCTCCAAATTATTACTTAACGATTTATTATCTTTCCAGTATAGATCACTTGTTTGCAAAGATCACAATTCTTTCGTTGGTCAGTTACATCTCAGTTATTGGAGTTATTGGAGTTTGGATGGTTATTGAGGAATGGGAGGTATTGATAGTTTAATCGGCAGCATATACCTGTGATAAATAAAGATGTTTGCAGGTGTATGCTGTTGATCATGTAACTTCATGTAACTTTGTGATCATGTAACTCAAGCTTTTATTGAACGGTTGATTTTTGAACTTTTATCGATGATTGATAGAATACTATGCAATTGGCAACTGATTGCCTAACAACACGGGCATAGCCTATCGTTAGGCAGAATCAATTAAATGTTTAGCGCCTAAGTACTATTGTATTTGTTACTCATTTGTCTTGTGTCATTGTAAAATCATTGGTGAATAAACTTTATTCTATTCTATTAAATCATTTATTTTCATCGCGAAGTAGGTAATAAATTTTAATATTAGCCATAAATACGCTTTCAAGTTGTCAATATCAGGCAGGTACCTTCATGCCTGTTCCGATATTTGTTGTGTGTTCTTATTACATAGAAATCTTCTATTAACAAATACAAACATAACACGAAACTCGAAAAAATTGCCAACGAGTAAGAAATAAACTAATTAAGAACAAAGTTCCATTCATGCAGCATAAGTTGGAGAGCGAAATTTCAAAGAATAATTTTAACAGATTTTGTGGGTGATTCTTAT
>JAEMON010000005.1:16016713-16034225 GCA_030264115.1 Lygus lineolaris
AGCCATTGAAATAGCTTCATTTTCTTCGACAATTCGCTAAAATTTTAATAACAAGTACACAATGGGAAGTCCATGGCCGATTTGCTCGCACAGAGAACCTCCGTGGAGTTTGTTGGGTGGGATGTTCCTCACTTTTTTAACACGGGCATACTTATGTAGAATCAATCAGGAATAGTGAAAATGTCACTGAAATTGGTAGATTAGATCAGAATTTATGCGTATGACAAGAAATTTCGGGTTTGCGCATGCTTAGTAGCTACTACTGATCCCATTGTTCCGAAATTAATAGTCAACCCAAACTAAATTCCGGATTTGATCAAAATCGGTCCATTAGGAACTGGGAAACCGTAGTTTCAAGAGTATTACGTGTGCGCTTTCGCACACGCTACCATTCGTTTGAAGGTGTCGGAATTCTTAGGGGATCGTCTTGGGACTACCTGCACAAACCCTGAAAATTCCTGGTCAACCAACTACGGAGTTTTGCTGGTGCCATAGAATCAGGTCGCACAAGCGCTGTAGCTACTACTGATGTAATCAAGAAGAAAGATACGGGTAATATTTCTGGAATTAGCCCAAAACTACCCTCCAAATTCACACCATACTGATTCACAAAGCTAGTGAGAAAGCAAAATATCTGCTTTTAGAAAATAAGCAGTAATTATTCCTGTACCCGAATATTTCAATGAGTTCCTGGGTCAAATATCCTTCGTTGTACTGAATATAGCTAGGTTCCCTACTGCTCTTGAACGAACAATAGGAGAGTACTTATAGCCTAAAAACTCTGAATAATGTTGATTTCCCCACCTTCTGAGCATATTTCCATCTTGGAAACTGTTACCATCAACTTTTCGAGGTCATCAAGTCAAATCTGTGTCCCTCAAGTACCCGTCAACTGCAAATACTAGGAATGCCCCTTGCGTATTCCACCCAGAGAAACTGCTTTTTATTGGAAAAATGTAAACACGGTATAAGTAAGGCCCCTACTGGGAATCGAACAACGGTCCGAGGATGGTGAAAGCTGAGTTTATGAGGTACTGTCCACCTAAAGACCTTGGCGAAAATAACGGGATTCTTTTCAACTCCTTTACTAAAGTGTTAAACTTGGAAAAAGCGATATTTTCGTTCCAATTTCCTGTGCATTAACAAAAAGAACGCCGTGCTTCTGTAAGATTCCAGATTTTGATAATAATCTACAATAACGACTTCTCTAGCATTTTTTAAGTTTTGAACCCTCCATAACAATTTTGGTTAAGTATGTGTCTGTGTGTCTATGAATCCTTGGATACGCATTTCGTACAGAATTTTCGTACAATGTCGGTGCAATTGCAGTGATTACGCGGGGTAAGCCTTGGATAGTCCCCTAAGATATTCATCGCTCGCGGATTAACTGTGGCCTCCGCGCATGCGCAAACGTTGTATCCTCTAAACATAATGTTTTTTGCGACCTAAGATTCCGATTTCACCCAAATGTTGAGGACAGTTATGGATTAGGTGTTAGAAATAATCTAGAATAATATAACTATGTGATATAGATTATAATATATGAATTTCAACATGATCAGATCAGAGGTATGTATGGCTGACGTTCCGAAGGTAGAGGTTATACGTGAGGTGGTCCCATATGAATTTCATTGGAATCGGGTCAGCAGTAGCGATTTCATGGTTTAACGAACCAATTTTTACCAAAATTGGTGGATATGGTAATATTCTAAATTCCTCTAAATTGAAAATCTTCCTCTTCTAAATCCCTCTTCTAAATTTCCTAAAATTCTCTTCTAAATTCCTCTAAATTCCTAAATTGAACCATAATATTACCATATTCCATTGATCGATTCAATCATGATATGGATGCGAGGTTTTTGGAGAACCCACGGGCGTTTCATCTGCTCTTAGGGCTGCAAAGCAAAAAAAGTACATTATTTCAGCTAGGCATCCAGTTCGACAGATAGTCAGGCCAGAACGATAGTTGGGCCATCTATTCAGTTATCGTTGGTTAATACCAGAGGTAGATAAGTAAATGTAGTTATTGGAAGAAAAAATCGTGACTTATCTCAGTTATCCGTATTCTCCCGTGATTGCCGCGGGCAATTTGATGCCAATATCCAAATAAACGATTCTCTCATGGAATGCAAGACCACGACACACGTAATAGGATTTTTGCGGTACAACTACTACTTGTACTGCAAATATACTATTAAGTTTATACCAATCTCAATACCATAGTTGTGGGTGCTTTCCATAGTTATACGTGCCAACTACTTACGTCTTGCGGTGCCTACTCTTAACTAAGTAATAAGAATAACCATGGGCTCTGCGGGGGAATTTTTAGCAGAAATTGAACAATATTGAAGACTCTAGGGGGTTTCAAGTACGTATAGGTATGCAATTTGTTGATGGAAAATCGTATCGCATACTATACGTCACGGAACTACTTATGTCGCAAGAAAATGTCACAAAAGCTGTCAGAAAAATAGCGCTAAATTACTAGTGGTTAGCAGATATCTAAAACCAATCCGTAGGAAGAAATTAATTTCATTCCACGAGAATCGTTCACCACAAACTAAAACGAACTGAACTAAATCACTCGCGACGAAGTTGTGGAAATCCATTTCAATAAGATGAGAACAGAGTTAATAAAAACGTTGTCAATTTCCACGAAAATAATGAGTTACAGAGTTAAGTAGATTTCGACGGCTAGGCCATCATCGGTAACAAATAAGAACTAGTTATACTGTTATACTGATGATGGCCTAACCGTCGAAATCGATTGAACTTTGTACTCGTAACTCATTATTTGCTTGGAAATTGACAACGTTTCTCATTAACTCCGTTCTCATCTTATTGAATCGGTCACCGTTTAAAGGAAATGACTCAAGATAAAACCTCGATAGCTCATGCTCCCTAACAGCTGCAGTTACACGGAGAGCTGAGCTATGAGCCAAGCTATCAATACACTATAATATAATATATAAACCAGTTTGAATACATATGGATGGAATTCATATGAATTCATACATTCATTTGGGTATGAATTCAGTTAAGATAGAGTAAGCACAGTGCGATGGGTCTTGGGTTCAATTCTTAAGATGTTTTGCTGTTTTTCGCTTTAATAAATTATTATAACTTGAAGTTTGAATCAGAAATCAGGAGACCTCTCTCTTACGAAATCATCTTGATCTTCTGCGTTCCATGTTTCTGTGAAATCCTCGGGTACTTATCGAAGTATGAAGCATCAGACATTATTTTCAGTAAAAGTTGACCCCGATATTCCAAATTCCAGGAATATTTCTGAAATATGAAAACACCTAAAAACGACATTGATTAAATTTTCTCAATGAGACTTACAAAAGTTTGTAAGAAACTACAGGTAAACCACTAGCTTATGGGATGTAGGTGGACATTGAAATTTTAACATCACTAATAACAAGAGGTTTGGCGACATTACAGTAGGTATACATTGTATTGTTAAAATGCATGTGGAATAAAGTGGCCTATGTAAATCTGCAGTACAGTACTATTAGGATTAGAATAAATAATAATGTGCTGGAATTTATTTTCTACGTCAGCTTTGAAACCACTTCGGCAATATTGTGAACGAACTCACAATGGCTCAACGTGTTCAAGTAGGCACTCGTTTGAACCTTCTTATTTGAACTCTTCCACCAAGATTCGATATTCCGTTTCATTTGCGAATAAATGTTTTTATTTTGTCGTTTGCCGCAAGCATTTAGCGATAAATTGTCCGAGAAGGTAAAACATACAATCACTCAAAGCTGCGTTCCTTGGGCAACGTTCCGTGGCTATCGTCTCTAATTTCCTAAAAATTCCTATGACCTTATTGTACGCCAACAAATTATTGACGAGCAATGATGAACTGGCACCGTAGTTTAGCTCCTGTAACACCTTGTTATCCGTAAATATTCAAATTGAGATAGAAACTAATAGATTTTCCATGTAAAATTCTCTCGTGACAATTCATGAATCTGTCAAAGTGGGCTCTTGGTAATGATTGATCATTTTGAACGGTGGTGGCGCTCACACTTCTGTCCGCCGATACGTCAGGAATTGAGTAACCGAACCTTGTATATAAGTGTCTTGTCGAGATTCTTCAGCCAGTATTTTTTGCGATGAAGGCAGTGTGAGGTGCGTTAGGTTGATTTTCCGAGTGCGCTGTCTTCAGGAAATTTTTGGCCAGAAACACAAGAGATGAGTAAGTCGTATGTACTGATATACTTCAATCAAAGGACACCGATGCACAAACACTTGGATTAAAAGACGCTATAAATTATTAGACAACGGGTTATATGATTTTTCACCTGTGAAATCACAGGTTCTTCGGTGGTCAAACAAAATTACCACAATTTTCGTGCCATTATGATAAATAATTTCTATCCCAACAAGGAGTAGGTAAGTAGGTACTAAACTATCTGAAAATTTCACAGAAATTAGTCTAGTAGTTAATTCGTAAGTTATGGCTATCAAACACATTTCAAAATCGCGCATAGGCAGTAGGTATTACTGATACAATCATGTCGAAACTTGAAGTAATTGTCAACCTCCAACAACCCTTCGAATTTGAGCGAAATAGGTTAATTAGGCACTGCGGAGTCGTAGTTTCAGGGACTTCATACTTGTGCATGCGCACATACTACAAGTGATCCGATAGCGACGAAATTCCTAGAGGGCTCCCTAGGCTCTAACCCGCGTAATCCCTGAAAATTTCGCCGAAATTGGACGAGTAGTTCCAAAGCCACGCCCATGACCACAAACTTCAAGTTTGCGCTTGCGCAGTAGCTATTACTGTTCAAATCGTGACAAAATCCATAGGTGATTGCCTTGGAGTCAGCCTCCGACTACTCTTAAAGATTTGAGCGAAATAGGTCATTTAAATAGGAACTGAGCAATTGTAGTTGCAGGACATACAAGTTTGCGCATGAGCACATACTACTAGTGGTTCGATGGCGATGAACTTGATAGGGAACCGTCACGGAGCTTACCCGCACAAGCCCTGAAAATTTCATCAAATTCGGACCATAACTTCATATAGTTTTTCCAGGGACAAGGAATTGACCACAGACCGACAGACAGACACGGAACCAAAATTGTTCACAAAGCTGTGAAACGTGAGAAGCAAGTAGAGATTTTGATTTTGGAGGACAAAATTTTTTTAACTTCTTTCACGAATACATAGCTTCCTACCTTCGGTAGTGAGGAAGCAAAAATAGTAGTAGCATCCTTGTATCTAGCAATGTACCGTACTTCAACTAGGCATGCTATAAGTTCTGGGTGAGTGTCCAACTCCAAAAGAAGAAAATGGAAATACCTACGATGGCGTATGAGATCAGCTGATACTAAAATTGATGTTGGAGTGAAAGTTAGCACAATGAGATGGTGGAACTGGTTGCCGTATGCTTTGGGTTGCCGTAGTTCCACATAGTAGTAGTACCTAGCTAACCTTATGGGGGTTGGTAAGTTATTTATTTACTGAGCTTGTAATTGCTAATTGCTTCCAGACCTGTGTTTGGTTCTTTGTTGATTTATCTTTGTAACCAATAGTTAACGTTGGGGTTTTAAGTCCGATTCACCGGTATGGTGTTAGAGATGTCACTGGCTTTTTTCAAAAGAGAGGATCAGAATTTGGACTGATGATTTCGCTATTCTTTGCTTCAGACCCTCGCTCGGACCCTTGGGTTCAGAGGGGTTCTTAGTTTGACTGGCATGGTTTTGCTTTCATGTTTTATACCATTGATCGTCGTTAGTCTGAAACACGATTTTGAAAAGCCCAGATAATTTGGGGATAGCAGACAGTAATATTAATCAGAGTGGTTTTATACTCATGTTACTATTACAGAGTCAAATCAATCATTAATCAGAAACACAAAGATGAAAGACCCTAGATTCAAAAAAATTGAGTAGGTACCTAATTATCAAAAATGAGTGTGAATTCTGTTTTGTTTTAATTTGCCTCCCGAGTGCCCTCTCTATGAACTGTGCGTCCTCGCAAACGGAACGAACTTGTTCAGTTGTAGAACGTCACTAGATTCACCAAACAACACGTCCTTCTTCTCCTTGATATTATGAACTCTTTTCCCCGTTTTCCAAGGAAAACGTTTTAAAGGCAAAAAACTGAGACACACTAACTGAAAGCAGCAACGCCACGAACACAAAACGGGACCAAAACTCTTAATATTAGATCAGCTGACAGACTGAAATTTCACTTGCATCAAGTGTGCATTGCGTGAGTCCTATTATGAAACACAAGTTACGAAGAACTATTACTTGAAATTGTAGATTTTTATGTGAAATCTATACTATCCCTGGTTGCCTCCAGACTTTTTCTATCTCATTTTCCTATTATTTGCTTCATAACAAAAAAATGAATTTTACTAGTAGATATTACGAGTAGGTACAAAGAAATTGACAATTACCGTGTGTAAGAAAATAATCTAATTGGTATGGGATTTGTAATATAACATATTCCTCTACATGTGAGGAAAATTGGAAAGCTTAGAAATAAGTAGCTTTTCGGAAATTATAGATTCATTTGAGGTACAAAAATACATTCAGCTAAGGCATTTGACCGAATATAAGCCTAAATAAGCCTCATCCAATCACCACCCATTTAAAGCACTCGACATCACCGATTTTTTTTCTACACCTTCATTGAAATATAGATTTTCGAACGTCTTTAAAATACGTCTGCTAAGTTAGGTGGGCAGTATAGCTTCCTAACTTTTGTAACATGACCGTAGGTATAGAATCATAAATTATAATAGAAATCCGTAGAATAGGTCCGGTGTTATGTCTACGACAACGATTTTCATGTTTGCTCATCCGCAATAGCTATTACTGATCCAATCGTGACGAAATTCATAGGTAATCGTTCTAGACTCAGCCCTCACCTATCTACCCCCGAATTTGAGAAAAATCGGTCCATTGAGAACTGGGAAACCGATGTTTCTAAAAGATTTGCACATGCGCACACGCTACTCATGGTCTGGCGGAGATGAAACTTGAATATGGAACCATCTGGGGGCAAACCCTCACAATGAATGCAAATTCCATCAGAATCGAACCATAATTTCATATAGTTTTTCCTGGGATAAGGAATTGACCACAGTAGTTCATAAAGCTCAGAAATTCAAAAAGCAGGTGGACATTTTGATTTTGGAGAACTTTTTCCCCTTTCTTACAATGATACATGGCTTCCTACCTTTGGGAGTGAGGAAGCAAAATTAGTTAATCATGGAAAATTCTCGAATCCACGCTGTTTTCGCACGTATATTTTTTTAAACTTCTGAGAAAAAAAATAAATTCTTAATTAACGATATAATTGCCCATTGTGAAACAGGCCCCAGATGTATGTTAATAATCTCGTTTTATTTTTTCGTCAGCGTCGAATAGACATTTCACAACATTGTATGCGTTGAGAGAAAGAAACAAGCGAGATAGCTGAATAATTTTATTGGCACGTACCGAGTCTGATCTCTGCAATACGTGACGAGCCATCGCACGGATGAATGCTCGGAGGTGAATGCACGATTCACCTTTCTCCGTGAAAACTGCTTAGTCCGGGATATCCATGCACGTGAATACGCAGGTAATAGATATTTACCTCCAAATTGCGAATCGGTTGTAGTTGCCGCTTATCTCAAGAGTAATAATCCGACAACAAGACTCGCAGATGTAGTTAAAACTTGTCTTCATCCAAACAATGAGCCAGTCGTAGGATTGAGCGCATGTAATCCTAAACCGTGTTGGAATACAAGTTGAAAGAAATCATCTGTTCTATCTCCAGTGAGTGAATGTTATGTCTTTTCAGCGACGATAGGTATAGCTGGGTGCTAAACCTACAAAAATCATGTAGCGTTCACCGATTGTTTCAATCTGTTCTTCATTGAAATGTTCTCTATTTCACCTCACATACCTCGTATTTGGCAGGCTTCTTATAAGAGGCCCTGTTGCGAAAAATGAAAACGTCTGCCAAATCCGGTCGGTTCTTAGCTTCCCCATTTTCACAACATGGACGTATAAAATCAGTTAGCGAAAATTTCGTCGAAATTGGTTGAATAGTTCCCGAGGAATTTACTGGAATCGGGGATGTTCGTAAGAAAAATTTTCCAATATGACGATAAGTCTTCGTCCACTTTAATCTCGAGTACGCTATTCAGCTCTAAGAGCACACAATGTCAGTGTTCCATCATTCTTGATTGGTGAAACGTGACATTTGTTCTTAGTGGCTTCAATCTTTGTCACTCTTGAACGAAAGTGAGGATTACAAGTTTTGATGTTAAGACATGGCATATTTAAGTATACTTATATATACTCATATACTTGTCTTATACTTACAACAAATCCAAATTGTCAGACACCTCAATGAATGTAGGTGACGGATGACGAATTTCATAAGCTTAAAAATGGGCCATTGGACCCTTTTGCAGCATAATGACAGCATCAGAGATGAGATTTTGCTACACGTGTATCTGTCATTAAATCGAAACCTTTGGTACGAAGCTTTACACAGCTTCCTTGTCTATCTGTGTATTTTATAATTTCTGATACTACTCGTATATTCATTTGAAGTTATCTTGTAACTGTATTTTTTTCTGTTGCAGGATATAACACGACCGTAGGTATGGACGGTTCCAAAGAGGTACTCACGGACATTAACCTCAAAGATGAAAAGGTAAGTCAAAAATCCCACCGTTTATGTACCAATAATAATGATAAAATCATCATAATAATTTAAAATCAATATATTACATTTGCTTAGTCCATAGCTGTACCTGTAGTTTGCACCTGAATTAGAAACGTCATCCATCAGACGTTTTTTCCATTACCTAGTTTGCTACTAAAAGTATAATTATGGATGAGAATGATCGATCAGAATGAATCGTTGCCCAGCCTCCCACTATCCCGCAAATTTATATTGAGAGGTCCCAATCTAGTTCTCAAGCAATCCTAGTATCAGTAGTGCATCTATTATGCGTGTCCGAACTTCATGTATATAATTAATAGACTCAATATAGCTTCAGGTAGTTCCCGATACGAGTGTTTACCGATTGTGGCTCTATTTATTGATTTTTCTAGTTAGCTTCCTATGGTTTGTCTCATCCGTAACTTGTAAATGTCTCCTAGGATCCTCAGTCTAAGGATAATTAATAACAGGAAGCCCACTAGAACAATTATGTTAACGAATTGGGAGAGTCCATCGCGCAATCTGATGTCGCCTTAGTTTTGGAATTCTTTCCTGAAAATAAAAATACATTTTTTAATTTCCAGGAAAGATTCCACGCTCCCTGTTCATGTGGACAAACTTTTTTTTTTTTTTACCACAATCGAGAATTGTTTTCATTATCTCAATAGAGGAAAACAGTCTTTTTTTACCAACCAACAAAGCAATTGAAGATTATCTTAAACCCGGACTCTTTTACCACTTAGGTATGTGTTCCCTGAACCAAAATCTACATCGTTCCCACGAATGTTTACAAAAAGCGGAGTTATAATTTGAAGTAGAATTTCGGTGAGTGAAAAAAACCCGGCAACTTCTGAGGTTTGTTCAATATCTGATTTTTATTCTCTGATCGTTTATAATTAAGATAAAAGCTATAGATATATAGGTTAATTAGGGTGATTATTATACCGTAATGAGTAGGTTTCTCATTGGGCTACTTCGCATGCTGAGTGCATTACTACTTTACGTTCTAGTAAAGCAGCATGGATTCTTGAGATTAATTTATGAATGACATGTGAACGGTACAATTGAAAGCTTAATTAACCAAAACAAGAATTCGATCAAAAGGAACCAAACACAAGAACAGAACAATTCCAACGGAACCATCAGAAATGACACATCTCTTGCTTCAATCCAGCTGTTACAGCTGTAGAGAGCAAGGAGTCATAATGCCTTCTCAAAAATATTTTAAAATCTGTTGATTAGTTCCCGAGGGATTGAAAACAAGGAGAAAATGCCCAGGCTATTAGAATGTCAAGAGCAAAGAGGTCTATAATGAAAATAATACACCACAATTCTTCGCCGTAATGATGAAATATGATAGTGGCAACGCAGTTGTTGCCCTAACAATAAATACCTAAGTACCGATAAATAATTATTTGGGCTCACTTCAAAGAAAACAATAATATTCACGGTATCCTCGACTGGACATTGTAGAATG
Organism: Lygus lineolaris; assembly: GCA_030264115.1. Classification (NCBI taxonomy): domain Eukaryota; kingdom Metazoa; phylum Arthropoda; class Insecta; order Hemiptera; family Miridae; genus Lygus; species Lygus lineolaris. Next base: position 16,026,889 of record JAEMON010000005.1, read on the forward strand.
AAAGTAGGACTCGAAGTCATCGCGTTAGTCTTGGGTACATGATCTTGAAGATAAAAATAAGTACCTATTAACAGATGAATCTCACGATTTCCTGACACGAATATTTCCTACTTGGGATCAGTTGGCCAATACGGATCTCGATTTATTGGGACGTATGCCAAAATATCCAGTTCCATCACCTTGGTCTCCCCACCTACGCACATGGCAGCTTTCAAGTCCATTCGGAAGTTGTTTTTTTTTGCCGAAGAAAGTTCGGGTCTTCAGTCAATCCGCGTATCATCGGCATGAAGAAGTTATGCACATGACCTCGTGTACCACAGACAGAAAACCTCGTGTACCACAGAACACCCACGTGACTTCACCATGGACGAAACCAGGCGACGTGGAGTGTGGTGTTTCTGCTATGGTTACAACGTAAATGTTATTTATTGTTCCCTTCAGATTTTCCCAGTTTATTAACTCAAGGGTACCATAGATTTACGTCATGATCATTGATTTCCTTCTTTTTTAAATGATTATTCAGTATTGGCTACTTTCTCCAAAGAATCGTAGGCGACTTTTCATGTTCAGACAATATGCGTTCCAGCAAATGGAATGAACATTATAACAACCACCTTGTTGTTTTCTAATTAGTATTTTTTATCCTACTGGTTTTGTTTCATAATATAGTTGAATGAAACTAGTTAGTCGAGTCACTTATCTGTTGGTAATGCGACTGAAGTGGACGTGAGAACGACCCTGTAGAAATTATGAGATGCATGTTTTTGAGCATTCCGATTCTCCTAGGTAACGTGATATTATTGATCTTTTAAGTTATATAGAACCGGTTGACACGTTCACCTTTCAGAGAATTGAAGGAAAAAACGTCTGCCAAGTTCGGTGTGGCACATAGCTTCCTCGTACGCATAACATGATGTGCACCACTGATCCGATCTTGATTAAACTCATAGGGCATTATCGAATCTCCGATCCTCAACTTTCCTCCGAATTTGAGCGGAATCGGACCATTAGGTCCCGAGAAATTGACGATTCAAGGATTTCATGTTTACGCGGCTACCGTTGGATGGCTGGTAATGAATTTCATAGGGGACCATCTGGGGGCTAACCCGCGTAATCCCTGAAAGCGTCATCAATATCGGATGAAGTCGGTTAAAGTTATACGTATTGCAAGGATTTCAAGTTTTGCGCATGCGCAGTCGATACCACTGATCCGATCTTGATGAAACTCGTAGGGTACCATCACACCTTTTATCTTCTACTACCCTCCGGATTTGAGCGAAATCGGAACATTAGGTCGAGAGAAATTGATGTTTCGAGGATTTCACGTTTACGCATGCGCAGAGGCTACCACCAGTCGGCTGGTGATGAAGTTCTTAGGGGACCATCTAGGGCCTAACCCGCGTAATCACTGAAAATTTCATCAAAATCTGATGAAAATTATGGAAGTTATGCGTGTTGCAAGGATTTCCGGACAGACAGACAGACCGACGGATAGACAGACAGACACGAAACCAAAACTGTTCAGGAAGGTCTAAAACGTAAAACGCAAGTTGGAATTTTAATTTTGGAGATAGGTACAATTTTTTTCACATTTCAAAAGTGAAAACTATGCTTCCGCTACCTTGGTAGACTCAGAAGCAATACGGATAAATGTAGGTGCTACAACACGAAATAACCACGAAGACACGGAGCAAGGTAGGAAGGTATTCTTGCTAGAATTAATAAATTTCCCTCAAAATAGTAATTCCACTTGCTTTTTGCTTTTCAAAGCTTTCTCAGTAATTTAGCTTCCGTGTCGGTCTGTCGGTCAGGCTTCCTTCTCTCAGGCAAAACTATAAAACCTTAGTCCGAATTCGATGGAATGTTCAGGAATTTCCATTTCCGTGGTGCAGTATAATATGACCTAAATATTAAATAGTAACTACAGGATCTAACACCTATCTTATTCTAACTCTAAAAATTGTAAATATCAAAGATCTTGCTCAAAATCCATTGTAACGTACTAAGACAAAATGATTTAAGTTGACTCGAGTATGAGCGCGATCCCAAAATTAGATAGTGCACTCACTTTGAAGCACAAACGTGGGTGGATGGCAATTTGGCGCCACACCAACACGTTCAAAGCTCGCCGAATCTATCTGTTTACTCAATCCTGCAGTCGAGATGGGAAGGATTTTTAACTGGTCAATAAAAGCTTTTTCCGATAAGATCTTTCAAGATCCTACGAGTTCCAAACCGTAAGAAACAGTTCATAAATACCTTCGTCGTACGCTCAGAAAGTTTTGAACAATCTTGAGAAAATATAGACACATATTTTCTTTCGTTTCAGATGGGGATTGATAATCCAGCCATGGTCATGTGCCGGAGGGTATCTGCAGGCAAACCTCCCTATTTCGAGAAAAACAACGAAAAACCCGTAAATGGCAAAGTGTAAGTAACGTATACTAGTAAAACAAGAGGACTCACCTAATTGATTCTAATTCTATCTTGCCATATGCGTATTTTTAAACACTTCACTATCAAAATAATATCCTTATCCTCTTAATAAATTGTTTTTAGAACAATTCATTCCATCTACACCCAAAACGATTGCATGTGTTTTAGTACATCAGTATTTACAATAGAAAATAGTGATTTAATATATTTTTGAATTAGTAGAATGTTGCTTCAATTGAATTTCACTTTTAGCTAATTTTCGAAGAAAATTAAGCTATTGCAATGGCTCCAAAATTTGAATAATGCAAATTTTTGAGAATTTTCTTCACGGGAATCCGTTTCAGACCATTCTAAAACGATTCCTGAAATGTAACACTTTTGTATATCTAATCTAATCTAATCTAATCTAATCTAATATATAATAAGAGAGTCGTGTTGTTGGTATGTGTCACATTTTCTAGCTTGAACTGTTGTACCGATTTTTTCGCGGTTTTTTTCTTCGTGATCCTTATCTTGACGCGGTGATGCACGTTATTCAAAAAGTTCGATTCGTCGACTCTTTGATCGTAATCGTCGTAATCGGTGTTCTTTGCCGGATTCGAAGTCACGATAGACAGTATTTTGGTAGGTGGATCACACATGGTCGTAAGATACTAGGGTGTCTCTTTTGTTTTCATGGATATATCTTTTGGCACTTTGAAGGCTAAGTAAAGGCTAGTTAGAAATCAATGAGGTACTACCGCAATGTTTTGAGGTAATACTTTCCGCATTGAAAATTGAGCTCGCAGATCAGCTGAGTCGAAAATGGAGCGCACAGATCAACTGAGTCGAACACGGAGCTCTCAGATCAGCTGAGTCAAGAATGGAGCTCCCATAGGTACTACTCTCTGCATCGAAAATTGAGCTCGCAGATCAGCTGAGTCGAAAACGGAGCTCGCACATCAGCTGAGTCGAAAATGGAGCTCCCAGATCAGCTGAGTCGAAAATGGAAACCGCATGATTCCAAAGCAGCAGCCCCTACTCGTTCTTAAGTTCAAAACTATAGGGCCCTCATGTATCCAATCGTTGGCAAATGATTCCCTCAATCTGCCAACTTTTCTATAGAGTCATCCGACTGTCAATGTAACCGTCCAGCCCGTCTGATAAATGATAACCATCGCATCGCCTCCTGGAGAGCCAATCCCTCGGCCTGGCTATTAAAGCAGGAGTAGGTCAACTTGAACTCCTGATCGTGGACTGCTCTCGAAGCCTTATGAACCACAAACGCACTTCCTACTCTTTCCATCCCCCAAATAAATTCCATACCTACATGAAAATGTCATACTTGATGTTCATACCATCCCCATAGACTCCTCCACATCCATGGGATTGCCTGGGTGTGGCCACTTGGCATCAGGGGGCAATAAGATCTCTCGACCTAGTCACATTCAGCTATCATTTGCCCTATATCTGCCATCTCTTTAATTTCTACCTCGATTGGCTTCTCTCCAGCAGTTACACAGTAGGCGTGGAATGAGATTGTCCTTACTTCATTCATGACTCTCGGAAATATCAGCCTTTGAACTCATCGCAAATCTTCCACATTTTTCCGGTTACCAAAGGCTTCAGCCCAACACTCCGAGACCCTGTACTTCAGCATTGGTAAGATGGCTCTCCAATAAATCGTCATGAGAGCCTCTTGACTCAAGCCTCTGTACATACAGAAAGTCATGTTATCAAAATTGGTGTGCTAAAACTTGCGCATATAAGCGCGTTTAATGAGGGCATATCGCGACAAATATCATGGCGTTTTATTAACATTCTACTACCACACAGTACGATGAAGATTAATGAGGTAGAGGCCCCTGAAACTAAACTAGCGCCTAATACCTAATTCTGTATACTGAGTTCAGTAGGTGAAGTACGTATGTACTGTGATATTTACTTACCTATCCAAATAGGAAAAATTCCTATCCAAATCGAAATGGTTATGTACTTTGGTAGGAAGGTAGTAACAATGACAATCTGACAACGTTTGTTATCGCAGATTAAGTGTTTACCTCATATATAGAAACCTAAGATAAAGGGTAACCACCGGCAGTTATCTGTTTTTCGGATTTAAGACATCCGTTTGACCAAGTACGAATTTCGTTCAGGTGCCTCATATTCCCCTTGACGGAATGATATCAAATCTTGACAGGCTTGAGTTAGGTATTTACTAGCTTTAGCTGAATTAATAATTTATTACTACTCCAAATGATTGTAGCATTTCTCTAATACAGGGTAGGTATAAAGATTTTGCTGCACTCATTGTGTTATTCTCTATATTTCGCGCTCAGGTTCAAGTGAGAAAAGTTTCAGAAGAAAGAATTTGAAAGATAACCTGTAACTCACTAGGTTAGCTACCTACGTAGTGACACTCGTACGTTTGTACGAAGGAGTAGGCAGAAACGAACATACTATACTTGAAGGCAACAGCATTCATTGGGTGTGATTTACAGGTCGTGTAAATTTTGTCCTGGTAGGTACATTCTTTGAACGTTTGTATGTCAAAAGGTAATAATTATTTTTTCATCATTTTGGGATATAAGATTATTTAAATTCATGAAAAAGTTTCCCATTTCGTATTACGTATTTTGAAGTCTCGAACATCTCTTTTGACTCACCATTAAGCACAAGACAGTAAGTTAGAGAAGGTACTAAATGGAGGTAACAAAGAACGTAGTTGAACGCTGCTTGATTGGAGGAAGTCTGTCCATTACAAAAACTAGAAATCCCTTGTCTTTGTTCGTGCGTTGAGTAGGTTATAAGTATTATCCAGCAGTTTGATGGTTTTATCGATTGAATTGAATTGTTTCGGGATAAGATTTAAACAGCTACCGTGTCATTATGCTCCTTAACTGAAATCTGAAGACTAAAATTGATGTCATCTTAATCAAGGGATTACGAATTTATCCAAGGATTACTGATGACTACTTTCTACTTTAGCGGTGATTCCATCCATTCAAAAGCCATCCTATTTACGTCATACCGTACAGAGATCAAACACTAAATTAACATTTTTATTAACATGATAACAGTGGTTCTGCTTCAAACCGATGAGTGCTGATTATATTTATTTGTACCTATTGTCGTATGACTAACACAAATGAGATAATATTCATGTAATATCAATAAATTGTATTGGGTACCTACAAATTTGAATGCAGAAGACGAAAGTGAAATAAAAATAGCCTTCTGCTTAGGGACAGTTGTATTTGCCCGCAGTGTTTACAGCCTCTCAGGAATTTCTGCCAAGGTGGGTGAGCTTTCTGTCTGTAATTCCATGTCCCATGTAAAACTCGTCCAAGTGTTCTCTAGATTTTGATGGAAATTTCGAGGATTGTGCAATTATTTCTTAAAATTTACTTTCATTTCGGCCCCCTATGAATTTTATCACCGTTCGTAAGAAGGCAGCGTGGATGAAAGCGCAGAGTAGACCCTAGGCAGACCTCTTTGAATTTCATACCGTGGAGCATAGCGTTTGCTCATACAGGAATCATGTATAGGAATCACGTGCTTGTTATCCTTCGTGGGGAAGATAACTGCTCACCAGACTCCTTAGTTTATATTGATTGGCAGAGCTTATTTGAGTTTATGCTTTACGTGTATTAGATACTTATTTATTCCATCAGTTGAAAAAACTGAAAGAAATCAGTAATGTCAATCAACTCTTTTTTATTTGGATTATTTCACATTTAGAGAGATTCCTAGCATTAATTTCCAATGGATGCAAAAGTTGTATACTACCTTATAAATGTATGTACGTATGAATGTAATTCTGTTTTCTGAATGGTTCCTATGAATAATACTAAGAAGAAGTATCGTATTCTTTATCACAGATCCGAAAAAGATGGCGCACTCAAAGCAGTATATGTCACGAACCCAAAACCACCATTAAAGACTCAGAAATCTCAAGAAGCCTATTACGAACCATACGACAACAGAGAAGTCAAACACCCTGTCACGTAAGTTGAAGCAGTAAATTATGAAGATAAATAATTAATGATGAATTGTTTTTTGGAAAGTTATATAAATAATAAAGGATACGTTCACCAATAGATAAATATAAACCACTTAGGGGTGAATGTACTACAACATGGGTTGAAATGTTTCAACACAATAACTGTTAATGCAAATAATTTGATATAAATGAAGGGATGGACAATAACACGAATAGGGAATTAAATATTTTAACACAGAATGTGTTTTAACGGAGGGTTATCTGGTTTTAAGGCGTCTGTTCAGTAAGATCCCCCCAAACCCCACCCCTCTCACGTACGAGCTGCTACCCCCACCGCCCGTCCGCTCAACCACCTACTTCCTTCGCCTTCCTTCGCTCCCATAGTATTTGATTTACCAAACACTTTGCCAGGGGGGTGGGCTGTATAATGTAAATTCAAGGTGATGGCTGCCAGGATGTTGGACAGTATAGTACAGGTAGGTATTTTATTGATTACCTGCCAAGTGGAGGGACAATATATTATTTGATTTACCAAACACTTTGCCAGGGGGGTAGGCTGTATAACGTCACTTCAAGGTGATGGCTGCCAGGATGGTGCGCAGCGTATTATAGGTAAGTATTTTGTTTGTTACCTGCCAAGTGGAGGGACAGTATAGTATTTGATTTACCAAACACTTTGCCACGGAGGGTGAGCTGTATAATGTAGATACAAGGTGATGACTGCCAGGATGTTGGACAGTATAGTATAGGTAGGTATTTTATTGGTTACCTGCCAAGTGGAGGGACAGTATAGTATGTGATTTACCAAACACTTTGCCAGGGGGGTGGGCTGTATAACGTCACTTCAAGGTAATGGCTGCCAGGATGGTGCGCAGTGAATTATAGGTAGGTATTTTGTTAGTTACCTGCCAAGTGGAGG
>JAEMON010000005.1:16035225-16046634 GCA_030264115.1 Lygus lineolaris
TATAGTATTTGATTTATTAGTTACCTGCCAAGTGGAGGGTCATTATAGTATATGATTTACCTATTTCGATGGATAGGTCCATGCTTTACATGCTTAACTACTTTTTTAACTTACTGCTCCCTTTTTATTGAAAATTAGTAAACAGACGATATTGGAATTGTTTTAACGACTTACCTGAGCCTCCATGCTTCTAATCATCTTTGGAACTCATAAGTTCACACCACAATTGGTCACAGGGTTGCCACCTTATAACACGTTTATATCCCCGGGAAGGGTCTACGTCACGTAGGTCTACAATCCAAGGCGCTGGATTCCAAGAACGCGGAATGCACTTCGGCCGAACTTACCAGAATGCCACCAGCCCTCCGGGGAATCCCCGAAATACACATTCTGTGTTTCATTGGTTTGATCCTTGATCCTAACATTAACGATCCGGGGGTCTGGGGGTGTCCCCCAGATTTCATTTTACAATATATGTACCATCATGAACACAAACCACTGGCGGCTAGACACCCCCAACGGCAACGTTGTTTTTTCAGTCAGTAGATATATCCGATTTGAACAGTTGACATTTCTGGGTTTTATATAATTCAACTCCAAAATGTAGAACTCCGGAAAAGCTACGTATCACTACAATTCTCAATAGTCCTATAGTTCAAGCAGGAGGGAATAATTTAGGGACTCATGCGTTATGCGTAATATTAATAGGAGTAGACTCCTATTGATCCTGTGAATGTAACTTCCTTTTTATTTTCCAAATTTTTCAATTTTCCGCTACGCGCTAGCTATGAATTCGCAACATCCAGCATAATAACTCTAGGTCCTTTCAGGTATTGGGAGACCCTAATCCACATGTTGAAAGCCAGCTTGGGAACGGGAATACTTGCAATGCCTGCAGCTTTTAACAACGCCGGTTGGCTGGTAGCCACGATCGGAACCATGGTTATAGGACTCATCTGTACTTATTCCATACACATGTTGGTAAGTTTCAATTATGGAATGAATATTTTTGGCATAGGTACTTACTCGGTAATAAAATGAAGAAGTGTGTCTCGTGTTCGATGTAATCTGTTGAATTTTGTTATCTATTGAACTAATTTTTTTCACGGTTATAACTATTCACTCTCTCAGTATGTCACAGTATGGCAACAGACGATTGCGATGGTCTAAGAATAGTTTCTAATCAACTATAATAGTAAAGCCTCTTACATCGGAGATGTTTGAAGAAAGCCGTAAGAGAGTCATAAGACCTGAAAAATAATTTATTTTTGCTGACAAATACTTATTATTTTAACTGAACTATACTTACTCAATTAACACATAACAAAATTATCACCATTTTTCGTATTCCTTCGAATTTAATTGAAACTCATTTAATTTGTCGACTTTTCATCCATTACTTTTCATTATAGTCGAGTGCCCAGAATATCTCGGATTTTCCAAATGAAGTTGTGGCCTCAGAAACAAGCACACATAAATAAGATACTTTATTGTTTCTCAAGTAACTATCTCAGTGGGATTCTGCATGGGTCTGAATAATTTCCAGGTTTACCATAGGCTGTTCGGACATTTAAAAAACGATATTTATCATGAAGAATGATGCGTATTCATGTGATGCTCACTGTTGCTCCATATTATGCGGAAGGAATGAATTTCCGACGCCTCAAATTCAATAGGTGATTCATCAAATATTCCACCTCGCCAAGTAAATAAATATCGGCCCTATTCGTACATGGCTGGAAGTACCCCTTCAAATGAATTCGGAACATAGTTGGTCCCCAATGTTCCATAATGGACCATCAGCTACACTGCTGTCGGGGTATGATTTTGATTGGTATTTTTCCCAACAGATTTCGACAGAGTACGAGCTTTGCAAGAGGAAAAAACACCCCAGTATGACGTATCCGGCGACGGCCCAAGCTGCTGTGGAAGAGGGGCCAGAAAAACTGAGATGGCTGGCACCCTACGTCCCGTAAGTGTATTTGAACTTCGTCTATTTTCAAATTTAAACGGCAAAATGAACCGTTTCTGCGATGATTAACCGCTCGAAAGTCGAGCTTTTTCGGTAGATTCCAAAGTGATTGGCAGACCGGTTCCAAGTCGAACTCATCATCATTAGTCAGGGTCAGTTTGCTTGGGAAGGCGGTTCCGCTCACTCGCACCTAAATATACCAAACAGATACGAAAATCGCAGCTTAGCGGCCTCTCAAATACTCTTAATGATGTAAAATAATAAGGGATGGCTCGAGAAAAAAAAACTTCAATATTCAGTTATTTGAATATCTTTTTAAATTGTTTCTACATCTACTTAGACGAATTACATAGGTACTTTGTATCCTTTACATAAGAGTCATCCGAATGTGAGTTTCAATTATTAGTTCAAAAAGTTTGTTAGAAATTAAGCAGTTTATTAGAAAGTTCCCAAGGAAAATGACTTTTATATCGTCGAGAGCTATTACACAGAAATCTGTCTGACAACAATCCCGTTGTTGGTTTCCCCACAAAACAACAATAATCACAAAAACTGCACATACAGCACGACAATACAATTGATCAGTTCGCGATAAACATGACTGATATTTGATAGGTACATAATATTGGTGAAGATGATCGGGAATAGAGTATAGAGTCAAACAGAAAAGCTCTTCCATTTGTCGTGTTTCGGGTAATTTATAACCTTCATGAATAACAATCACTGTAGGTAGCAATCAAAATTTCATGACAATCAAAAGGAACTGTACTTAGTGCTAATCGTATGACAATTATGCCTTTGAAACAATAACAATAATTTACAACAAATAGGTTGGTACTCACTAGAGGATGAATTGCTTCGTGTTCCACATCGACGTGTGGGTGAACAAATTTGACAACCATTAATAACCCAAAGCTCTTCCAAAACAAACCAATAGGAATTACGAAACTTTATCCAACGCAGCTCCTCATCTCTACCACAAATGTATGGGTATTTATACAAGATAATATTGACTCAAAGAAGGATACATAAGATAGAACGAAGGTCGTACGAAGGAGTTTACTTTTATCAAACTGAATTCAGATATAATGAAATTCAGCGTTTTCCCAATCAAATTCAACATTTTCAGATCCATACAGGTATAGAAAATAAAAGTTAACACAAATATTGGTAGTGCTACTCCATCTTTTGGAAGACACCTTCGTCGTTATTTTCGTAGAATTAATAATCCATGACTCGTAGAAGGAAGTCACAGTAGTATCCTTGTTTGAGAAATATTATAGGTAGGTATCTTGGTGTTGAATGAGCCATTTTCTGAAACCAGCCTTAGTCTACTCTGAACCTACAGCAGCACATTAAACATGGACAAACCTGAAACTGCAATATTTATGGTTATTTTTTGATGTTTTTTCAAGTTAGAAACTTATATTATTCTGAATAACTAATGCTGATGTTGAAAGTATCTGAGGCTCGGCCTCAGGAAATTCACCTCAAAACCGCCCTTGCCATACAGCTTAGGAAAGTGATATATGAAGCCCCGTACCAGATGTTTTAATGACCCTAATACCGAAATTTTGGTTGCCACCTACAGGACATTCTGCAACGCCTTCCTTTTGACTTACCAGATGGGCTCGTGCTGCATATATGTCGTGTTCATCGCTTCGAATATCAAAGCGGTAAGCTACCTTCAATAATGTATGCCAAGTAAAGTGAATAAGAAGAACCCCCAATTGTGACGTTACGCTTCTGCGTTGAACACTAACTAATCTAGAGGCTCTAGAGGCTATCTACCACCACCAAATTTCAGTGAACCAAATTTCAGGATGCCTACCGTTTATAAATTTCTTGCTATCCTGTGTGCTGTATTTTTCGTCATCTTCTATCATACTACTTTCTCATCTCACCATTATATTTATATGGTTGCTATTCTATCATTTTTCACATATATTTTTGTACGTGACCAGGTGGTGGACCATTATCAGCCAGTGGACCACCAAATGGAAATCAGGTGGTACATGATGTACATCCTCGTGCCTCTCATCCTTCTCAGCTGGGTCAGAAATCTGAAGTACCTTGCGCCTCTTTCCAGCCTTGCCAACGCCGCTACGTTGGTCAGCTTCGCCATAATTTTCTACTACATGTTCACGGGTCTGCCTTCCCTGTCCACGAGGGAGTCCTTTGGCACCTTGAAAGGTCTCCCACTGTTCTTCGGGACTGTACTTTTCGCTATGGAGGCCATCGGAGTGGTAAGCTATAGCCTGAGCGCACATTTTACCGATAAGAAGTCCCAAACCATACCATCAATTTAAATGCAATAATATTATTATTCATTATTTGTAAATCTCTTATACCTATGCCATGGTAGCGTTAGCCTCATGCATATTTTTGAAAGGTGAAAAAATTGTGTCCAACGGAACAAAAATCTGCTTAAGAATTTACATCCCAGTTTTAAAGCTATCCGAAAATATTTCTCCTGTTTCAACCTGTCTACGAACCAATTTGTGTACCCCAAACCATTGGCAATAACTTTCTCAAATTGAGAGTCTCAACTTTCGGCCGAGCTTTCGCTTCCAAGTCTCCCTTTTACCACCAGCAATGTTTGAGTCCCCCTCTCCATCTGCACCTGAATGGAAATTCCTTCCAGACTTGCCTTGTCGTAGGGGGTAAAACCAGCTACCCATATAGCATAATTTCCCGATCCACTGCAAGTTCCCAGAAAGGTGAAGCGAATGAGACGGTTTGAATCCCTTTCGGATCTAGTGATTGATTAATCCGCTTAGGTCAGGGGAAATGCAGGGCTGTGGTCTAAATAGTCTAAATAGTCTGATAGTCTAAATCGCCAAGAATTGGGGTTCTACCAGTCGAAGTGACAATGGTAAATCTCCTTTCCCGTCACATTCTCCTTCAATTTTCTCAACCAATACGGTTCTAGTTGCCTTCCAAAGTATGTCCCTTCAGTTCTTGGTTGTTACTGATGATTGCCTAACCACGTATTGGATTTTGAATTTCGAAGACATTTTCATCAGGGTTGTGTGGATTAGCTCCTAGATGATCCCCTGTGAATTTCAACAAGATGAGTTCAGTAGTGGCCTCTGCGCATGGGCAGAAATGAAATCCTTGTGACACACATAACCCCCAGAATTTGCAACAGATGTTATAGACATTTTATTCGAATAAAGAGTACTTATTCGCAACCCTAATTCGCGTGGAACAGGGAAGTAAAATGTGCACTCTGGCAGACATCCTTCTTGAAAATGTTCATCTTTTCGTAATGTTGAGTTGGAGTTTGTTTAGTTCTAGTATAGATTAGTGTGACGGGAATTTGATGAGGGGGGGGGATCAGTTCAATTGTTGCGCTGGTCCCTCATCCTAATGTTATCACTTGTGAACTTCAGGGACGTAGCTCCCGCAAATTAGAACTTCTACACACACTCACACCGATTTCTCATGACCAGATACAGAAACAATTATCTGGAGAATGGCTGGAAACTGTGGGTGATTCTCTATATGAATTTTTCTGCTATCCGATTGATGATAGTTTCTGCTCATCCTCATACGGTCCCCAACAAAAGAGAATCCTTTCCTCAAAAACAATACCGAAAGTTGACCAGAATTTAATATAACTTGGTGCTGGACATTTCAGGACTGTACAACCACGATTTGGATACGAGGAAGCTATCAGATTCATTCCAAGGCAAACGTTTTTAATTCCGTTTTGAACTACCAAAAATGTGAGTCCCCTTTAGCAAATTTTTGGAAAAAATTTCAATGGCTTCAAAATGTTTGGTATGCAAATTTTCGAAAATTGTCCCTATTGAAATCCGTTTTATACCACCGATTCCTGATGTTCAACACTTTTTCATGTACACATGAATAATATTATGTGAGGGTAATTCCGGACAATATCTCACCATAGGTAGGTTCGCTCTAAGAAATCCAAAAAAATTCTAATGTCAATAATATAAAAAAATGGATGAGTTCGCTGTCCAGAAGTTTTAGAAGACTTTTCGTGGTTAAAGATTGAAATTTGAGGATAAAAAAAAACATGTTTTTCGAGGTTTTTGGTGTGCATTTCCATCTTAAACATAGGAACACAATATAATAATTATGGTATACTCGGGGTCAGCGCAAAATTTCCCAAAAGAAAATCACCAGATGGGGTAAAACGATTCCTTGAAAATTCGCTCGTCAACACATGCTGCATGACTGTAACTTTTCCTCAATCAATTTCATCGGCACTGGTTATGTATGTTTCAGGTAATGCCGTTGGAAAACGAAATGAAAAACCCTAGAAAGTTCGGCTCGACTTTCGGCGTCCTGAACATTGCTATGATCCCCATCACGTTGCTCTACACCTTCGTTGGATTCTTTGGGTATCTCAAGTACGGCCCCGAAGTTGAAGGCTCCTTAACCCTCTCACTCCCCCCAGGAGACATGTAAGTTCATTCACTCAACCATCCGATTCCAATTACAAAATTGTTAATGATATCTCGAAACATAATTATTTAAGTACGTTGTAGAAATTATTAGACACACTATACAAAAACTATAAAGTAAGTCTGCTGCACCAAAGTGTACCTAGCGATAAAGCCGTAGTATAGCTATTATAAAGACACAACTTAAAATAATAAAACCACCTCTCAATATTCCTATCAGGAGGTATGTCCAAAGCATTTAAACACTCGAATCATAATAACTGTTTTCCGAATCGAATTGATGGTTTTCAAATCGATTTTACGGTTTTCCAAATAGGTAAATTATATTAATCGATTAACCAACCATAAATTTGAAGATTTGCTGAATAGATGTGAAAATAACCCCTGGTTAGTATAACTATACTGGATTCATCACATACGCAGGTATGTGATTATATTATACATATTGAAAAGACCAAGTTTTACACAACATGATAATTAATTTCAACTGTGCTGTGTTGTCCAAATAACACCTACGTATAAATTTGAAATTATTTTCTTGTGATAGAGGTAGTTCAGATTCGTTAACAATGAGAGTACCTAATCATTAAATCTATCAGGAAAATTCATGATATGCAATTAACAATCATACATTTACAGCCAGTGGTCAGAAAAAATTATTTGTCAAATAGTCGACTACCTGTCCCCACCAGGTGTGATTCCGTTAATTTCGTGTCAACCTTGGAGTGTATACATACGGGGTATACCCTCTGAATGTCCCTAATAGAGAGAGTACGGGGGTGAAGACGTGGATGTATTAATTTTATACCTAACTGCAGCTTGAATTGAGTTATGGGAAATTATTATTCAGAATTCATTTACTTAGTTCAATGTATCCAAAACATCTGTGATTGAACAATGTGTGTGAATAATGGAATGATTTACTTATCCTGCTCACAGTTCACACAGAAATAAACTTTTCACCTTCTTTGATTACCTAAAATAGTTGATAATGTACTTTTCACAGAAGCTTGCAACAGATCGGAGCTTTGGAGAGTTTCCTAATAAGAATTGCACGTACTGTTTGGTACTGAAATACTAAAAAATATTATTTAATTTTGGATTATTCGCAGTTTGGCCCAATCCTCTAAACTTATGCTCGCCTTCGCTATTTATGTTACTCACGGGCTGGCAGCATTCGTTGCTTTCGACATCACATGGCGGGAATGGGTGCAGCCTCGTGTTGTGAAGAACCATCTTCTATATGAATACCTCGTGAGAACAGGTCTCATCCTAATCATCGGTACGTATTTTTCAAAATCCTACCTTGGTGAACCGTCCAACATTTTATCATACTAATAACATTATTATGGTCATTAACAGGATTATTCGAATAGGCTGATAACATAACTAATCTGATAACACTACTACAGGGATTCGTGAGACAAAATGGTGTAAATTATTACATAACGGTTTATTAGCATTACCAATACACTTTCCGATTATTGAGATCAATATTATTATAAGTCCTAATAAATACCTTAATAATTATACCACGGGGTTCGCAACCAATTCGTCTAATGACTAGCTTTCTGTTGTAGTTATTACTATCCTAGTTATCATTAGTTTATACCCCTTAGAGAAGACTGACGATAATTTCATTATTTTGGTCCATGGTCATTAAAGCTGACTCATTTCTTGGTTTATCATTTTCAATAATAAACCTGTGGAATCAAGCACGAAAAACAAAAATAAATAAATAAATAGAATAAATAGGTAACAATCCTGCCGGAGGCGAATTTTTTCACGTTGATGGTTCCACTTTTTCAATGTGCAAAATGTGATTCCAATTAACGATGGAGCTTCACATACCAGAGACTGGTAACTAAAAATCTGGGCTTCTTATGCTGGAATTTTCAAATGATGAGTCAGCCTGGCAAGAACTGTGACGCTCACTTATTAAAATTACGGGTAAGTTGTACGAACGTTTTGTTCATTTACTGTCGTGTAAATAGTGTCGTCTCGTGTTTGGCTTTACTGTAAAAATGAAGCTTTGGGGCATCTGTCTTGCACATAAATGGAAAGTTGTGGGTTCAAGTCACTTTTTAACTTTTTTTAATAGTTTGTATTTGGTTCATTCTTAAATATTTCACCACTTGAAACAATATCACACCTTTATCTTCCCAATCCACTAAATACGAAGGTACTAACTTATTGATTTGTTTGCAGTTACGTTCGCCGCAATAATACCTTACCTCGAATTGTTCATTTCGCTCATCGGAGCTCTGTGCCTGGCGACTATGGGTCTCGCCTTCCCGGCCCTCATTCAACTCTTCACCTATTGGCACGACGTACACGGCACCCAATTTATCATCTGGTCCTTCAAGAACTACTTGATAGTCGTGGTCGCTCTCATAGGGTTCGTCATTGGAGTGACCACCTCGGTGGAGGAGATCATCGTGAAAATATTTTCCACATAGACCGGTGAATGAACGTGGTATTCCTCTCGAAGCAACTGAAAAACGTATAGGCTCACTGAATGGGTATCCAAGCAATGTTCTAGATGACCAAAAATCCAAAACCTGTCAGGTTCCTCTACGTGGAAGTGAATGTTTTGAAATGGGATTTCGTCACCATCCAACGCACCATAGTGATTGGTGATTCGTCAACCGGAGGATTATGGACAGCGGGAGAGTCGCTTTCTAAGCAGGTCTTTGTGGTCTATCATCATCCCACTATCTCATGATCTCATTGAGATCAAAAGATAAGGAGTGACCCGTTATAACTTGTCACTTCTGGATTGGTTCGTGACGTTAATTACCACATAGAAGCTCGAGTCAATCATAGAAGTAATCTTGAGTTACGGTTATGGTTGTGTATGCGCCTAACTGAAGGTTGAGTTCCTCCACACCAACTGAGCATGGTGTCCTCGATCGAGATCGACTATAAAAATCAAGATCCATGAATAGAAAATGTTTGTTGGTTACCTACAATCGATAACAGCATTTGACAAAAATCAACTGTTGATGTATTATGAACAAAAAAAGTATTGGTCCCTACATAATAAAACTTATAGTGGAAGATTGCCAGCTTTCGTAAGGTCGGAGGATAGTAACCTAATAACCATTACTATATATGTACATAGGTACATCACTGTTACTCAAATCTGTGATATAGGTACCTACGTAGGACCTACTTAGATAGATTTTCAAATGAACTCACTGTTTCGATGTGAAATTTTATTAACTACTGAAGGTCCTTGAAGAAGAGAGAGATGTGTATTTTTGAAACATTGGTTTCCATGCGAAGATCTTCAGAACATAAATCAGCAAAAATTATCAACAAACTGATAGTAATTTCCACAGCAGGCTATGTAAGCAAAATTTTTAGAGAAGTAAGTGGTAATGAAAAATTAAGTACTTATCTTATTTTGAGAGGTTTACACCGAAACACGTTCTGTGATTGTTTCGTATAGGGGACGAAACACGAAGCTAGTCAAAGCAAAGCCTTCAAATGAGGGGAGGTCGACATAATTTTAGCTGCAATAAGCAGTTTCGGATTTGCATAATTGCAATTTAATAATTACTACGACTACCTACTATTAATCATTCCACGAAACTAAAACAGCGTTCGTGAGGTTATGGTTACATTAGTACCTGGAACCTAGTATACAGCCTACTGGATGATAAATTATGAAGTAGGGAATTTTAATTGATGTAAGCTCGCATTATTATTCCTTAAGATGAATATTCGCCATCCGTAGAATGAGTATCGAATATATGTGTGAACATGATCATAAATTTCAGGTATTACCTAACGTATTACATAACAGGCTTCAAATAATACCAAAAAAGGCTTATATAACTGCCTACCTTCATTCATTCACAAACAACAACTTATGTTGTTTCCTACCGTAGGTACCTACCTACATGATATATGAGGGTAGGTTCATACTATAAAAGGTAGGAACCTAGAAAGTGTAGGGTAGTCTGTACTGCGTTATTCTGAAGATATTTTAGTTGATTGTACCTGTGACCGTCAGCGTTCTTAAGCAGTTTAGACACTTTACAATTAGGTTTAGACCTTTTCCACTTGGTTATAGTCCTTCTGCGGCAAAATGTAAAAATTCATGTGAAAAGGTGTGAGTTTAAAAGGAAAATAACTTGATCTGCACGGAAAAGGACTAAATTCAAATGAAAAAGGACTAAACCAAAGTGGAAAATGTAAATAAATGTGAAAATGTTATATATATCCAGAATTTATTGAGTGGATTATTGTTGTTCTAATGTGAAAATTGACGATTTTTGAGAAACTTTCTGTCATGTAAAAAATGGACCAACGTATACCTAGTTTAAATTAGGTTTTTAGATTTATTTACCTAACGGTGGCAATATGTTTCGCAAAACGTGACGAATTTATTGATGATAAACAAATGAAGTTTGAGTTGTTATTATTTAATGAGAACTACCTGGGGAGTGTCGAAAACACGCACTTGGGGCAAAACTTGGATTAAACATGAGGCTTTGGCCGACTCTCTGACGTCTAGCGTAAGTAAAACCCCAAAAACTTTAGAATGGGGCTTGCCAAGACTTACCCCATTCCTTCCCCGATTAAATTAAATTCCCCGATTTGAACAGATTAAATTTGTTGTCTTAGTTATTAGTTCCAATTCAGCTTCAACAAAGATACTCTCTAATTGTAAGAATCGCATAAGAGCAAGCATGTAACACTTTGTTTCAAAGTGCAAAAACTTGAAACTTTGTACATAAAACTTGGTCGAGTTTGATAACGCTGCGTAAATGTTACAAGACCGATTAGTCTTGCGGGTTGTAGTCCAGGCAACTTACATTTTGAGGTAGAATTGAATAGGTCCCTAACGAAAATTGGCACAGACGTAGGGAGGGGTATCCTAATTAACATACTCAAAGTCCTGGGGGGTGGGGTGTGAGCTATAGGGGAGGGGGGTCCCTAAAGGTCAAATTTTCAGGTTTTTCATGAATATCTCGAAAACGATGCATTTTT
>JAEMON010000005.1:16062735-16080748 GCA_030264115.1 Lygus lineolaris
AGGGGGGGTTAAACTTTTTTTTTTCGTGCTCGATTCCAAAGGAAGATTCATTATTGAAAATAATAAACCAAAATGACCGTCGCTTATGAGTGGGGGCAGAATATTTCTCTTTCGTCATGAATCAATTAAAAAGTAAATCAGTTGGCTGTCACAATGTTTGTTCTTCTCAAATTTTTCAGTCGGGATGCGTCGAGGTGGAAATAAACCAACAATCTTCAGTAGTTTACCCTTCAGAGTGCGTCCGAAACGTTGATTAGAGGCTGATGAAGATTGTTCCTTTCTTTCCACCAGGCCGCATCTTGACTTTGTAGTTTGAGAAGAAATAGGATTTTTGAGGTTTTTCAACATGCCTCGAGGTTTAAAAATGAGCGAAAGCGAACAACGACAGTTGAAGGTAAATTCTAATGTACGTATATTATCAGCATTAATTAAATTTATGAAGAGGAGAGAGAGCCATTATTAAATAGTTCCATTCATGCAGCATTGGTTGATGAGCGAATTTTCGAAGAATCATTTTAACTGATTTAGTGGGTGATTATCATAGGAAATTTCACGCTGATTCCGAATATACCATTATGTTCTTATAAGATGGTAATTCATACAAAAAACCCGAAAAAACACGTTGTTTCAGTGATTTTTGACCCTATATTTTCAAAATTTGAACCCTTAGAGTACTCAAAAAAATCTGGCCAACGAACTCATCCCTTCTTTTGATATTTAGCTCGGTTCTAGGGTCAGATATCGTCTGGAGTGACACACACACACACACACACACACACACACACACACACACACACACACACACACACACACACACACACACACACACACACACACACACACACACGCAGGTGTGTATATATATAGATATACATTTTTAAAACATTCGCGTCACTAAAATTTCGAAAATTGTGCAACGCACGGGTAACCGACAGTTATTGATAATTGTAAACAAAAATAATAATTATTCCTATTTGATTCTTCTAATATATTGCAACCCTTCTCTTATTAAGACCGTCCTGCTATTCAGGTATGACTGATTCAAAGTTATTCTACGAGTATCTCTTGGTTCTAATCATGTAGGAGGCAAGTTGACCGGGAAACCTTTGATTGACCCTTTATTTCTCTTAATCACTTGCGTAGAACTACCATTGATTCGATTATGATGGCATTCGAATGGAACCTCAAGGGGCCCTACCCGCATAATACCCAAAAACTTGAACAAAATTGGATGACATCTCTGTAAGAGATAATTTCTTCCCGAATTGTCATTTTCTTCCCTTGTTAAAGCCATATTATGGCTGTGACAATGGAAATGTTGACATAAAGACACGGAACCAACTTTGTTCAGGATGTTCTTGAACGAAAGCTGCAAGTGGAAATTCCAATTTTGAAGGACAACCATTTTTTCGATCCCGAAAATGAAAACAAAGCTTCCACTACCTTCAATGACTCGGCAGCAAAATGAACAACTTACCTACTGCAGGATTCGCTTGAAATCCTGGTGCTAAGCACTCTCCGTCTGTCAGACTCAAGCTTCTACTTTTGATCGTACACCCACAATGAAAAAGATGTTGAGGAGCAGGTCGGGTGTTTCTTCCACCGCCAACGCCGTTCAATAGAGATAGAGGTAACTTTCTGCTCAGGATCAGCATAGGGCAATTTCGTTCTGCGCGAAAAACCTTCATGTCATGATAGTGCTTTCAATAAACTAACATCTGCCCTGCCGCAATTCTAGAGACATGGTCTGCAACTTCACTGATATCCTCGACAGAGTGTCTGCCGACTAGTTCATCTGCATGGATCCATGCATGGGATGTTTAGCCACTTTGATTTCTGAAAGGTAGGGAAACCAAATACAACCCACATTAGCATGGGGCGATCGTAACGTCTGGCCAACCAAATAGAACACCCTGGCTCCTATACGAACACAAATATTTAGAACCAAACGAGAAAATAAATTCTGTTCCAACCATATCTGCTTATCAAATTACGTTGCGGCTCTAATTTGATGTCACTGAAACAGAGTTGCACGCTGTATGAGGAAAACACAGCTTCCCGGCAAAACGTTGTCTTTTCGAGCTACCGTCGTAAACCAAGATAGGACCGACCCATCTCCCCTTAAACGCCTTCCGGGGTAGCAAAAACCCTAGGGGAACTCGTTGTATTAGGTGTAATCTCTAGCCGTTTGAAAGTAATTAGCTTCCAAAAACCCCCTAGTCGACTGTGAACCTCAGCAGTGCGCCAGCACTATCTTCGAAGAAGCTTCCCCGCTCCAACAACCTCTTGTACTTCTCACATGCTCGATTCTGGAGCTAGTCCAACTATTTCATTCGGCTTCCACATAAGTCGGTCGGAAAGTGAGAGAATATCCATCTGAGGGTTTACAGTGGTTCATAATAATAATACATAATTTTTTCATTATTCATCGGATGTGCCTCAGAGTCCTCTATCAGTATAACCTGCTTCCCATAGACCTCTTTTTTTTTATTGAATGAATGCATAAATTAATGGACGAATAATGAAAATTATTTATCATACGTAGGTGCCAGGTAGGTACCCAACTGGTACCTACCAATGATAAATAATTATATAAAAAACCAGCTTTTAGGAATACATTAAAAAAAACGTCTGCCAAGTTGGGTGTGGCACATAGCTTCCTCGTATCCATAACATGATTGTGTATATATATAACATAAATATATATTTTAAAAAAGTCAAAGGGATTATTAGTACCTGCACACTCCCTGAAAATTCCATCGAAATCGGATGAAAATTGTAGAAGTTATAAGAGCTTGACGTTTGCGCATGCGCAGTGGGCACCACTGATCCGATCTTGGTGAAACTCATAGGGCATTATCGAATCTCCGATCCTCAACTTTCATCCAAATTTGAGCGACATCGGACCATTAGGTCGCGAGAAATTGATGTTTCAAGGATGTCATGTTTACGCTTGCGCAGAACCTACCGTTAGGCGGCTGTTAATGAATTTCATAGGGGACCATCTGGGGGCTAACCCGCGTAATCTCTGAAAATTTCATCAAAATCGGATGGAAATTGTGGAAGTTATGCGTGTTGCAAGGATTCCCGGATAGACAGACAGACCCGAAACCAAAATTGTTCAGGAAGGTCTAAAACGTAAAACGCAAGTTGAAATTTTGATTTTGGCGAAAAAAAATCTCCACATCCCAAAAGTGAAAACAATGCTTCCTCTGCCTGGGTAGACTCGGAAGCAAAAAGAAAAAGAAAATGATTCATTTATCATGAAATTGCTTCTTACATATTTAAAAAATCAAATACGGCAATAGTCTTTCGGACTGTCTGCTGGGTTGGCATTGTGTAGAAAAAAATGAATACCTTCTTCACTATTATAACTGTGAGCATGTACAATTTTTTTGGGGGGATATAACCTCATTAAAATTATTATAATGCAATGAGTACCTACTATTGAAACTGGAATTACTCGTATTAGCTTTAGGGGGTATCTACGTACTAGTTTACTATTAGAACGTAGAATTTATTATAACAACTGAATGATTAAATAGGTACCTAGTTCAATTTTGAAAATAATTCGATTATTCTTATCCTTTATTATATCCACCACCGTTTTCGGTGATTCCCCTGATTCTCTGATTATGTCTCAATTTTATCTCCATGCCACTCGGCAGTAGCTTCCTAGCATAGAGCACTTGGCTTTGCCAATACTTCCAAACACTCGGAAAAGCTGAGGGTCCATGTGCCAAACTATTTCAATCAGAATTCCCTCAGAATTAGGCAGGATCCCAAGATAGTGCACTACGTCTTCTTTCTCTTCCTAATTACACATTGATGCAGAGAGTTGCGACTCTCCAGATAATCCGATGAACCAGTCCGTCTTACCCTAAAACCGTCCCCTTAAAACACCATTTATCACGTTTGTCATATTGAGATCTTCAAGGTAACTCATTTCCCCGTCAGTTCGCCTGAACACCTCAATATAATGACTATGGTAATCAGACCCAGCAGCTCTTCTCTCTAGATAGGCCTTCTCCTCCAGTTGCAAACGCTGCTCGGCTCAAATCTGCTTCAAACTCTGCAATTTTTACTATGACCCATTCGGCCACCAGCTTGGTGAACCTTCCCGTGTGACTCTGCATGATCTTGAATAAATATTTTGCATGGAGCTCGAACGTGTAGATTAGCTCTTAATAGACCAGTATTGTCAAACAATGATGCTGAATTGGACAGAACATAAATCTAATGATGCAAGACTTCACACTACTTTCATCATCCATAGGAACCCAAAAAATTTATATTTTTATGGGGTTTAACGCTAATTTTGGCCCTCAGGATATTTTATTGGAGATGAGAGGGAATGTTTTTTTTTGCAATACCTATTAAAGAGTTAATTTTGCGAATTCAATGAGACCCAATAATTCAATAATAATTTTTCGAAAACATTTAAATATTTATCTTAGTTTCTCCATCGAATAGCTGTTTTGGTTAGATTCTCACTGGAGACCTGTGATACTTAGGTACTGGTTCATATTCGTACCTACATAATATAGCAACCAAGCCTCGAAATCGGTATTTAGTTTTTCCAAATAATGAAGAGAATTGAAAAATTTGGGGGATGGAGAGATATGGGTGAAAGGAAGTGAGGTGAGTAGAAATATCACCGAATGAGTTATGAGCCGAGCAGGACGTGAGTGGTGACACAACGTAGCACATCTGCCGAGATGCCAACTTACATACAGTTGTCCAAAACATGAAGAAAGTTGATCAAATGTCGATCACAACCATTTTAAGTAGGTGTCCCAGAAATTCCCTTCCAGGTGAGGAAAGTAAAAAATCAATTTTATAAAAAATCCTACCTTCTGTTAATTGTAACGCGATGGAATGGGACCTCACGTGCACATGCATCCCCTAGCTGTTTCATTTGAATTCCCATTTGCATATAGGTGCCGAAAGTCCTCAATTTAATCATTTTGATGGCTCTCAGTTTGACCAATTGAATCAACTGAGTGGATGTCGGTTCGCTCGGTTCCTTCAATATTTATGTCACCAGCGTTTCAAACATCACGAAAACCCAATGTGAGTTCCCCCTTCGAAAAAGCAAACTTTGAGTCGAGAACCAACAAAATAGTTGGACGGTTTCCAACAGGATGGAAAGGTCAGATAGGACTGACTTGGGATACCAACTCATCGGTTACGACCAGACCCGGATGTATTAGAGTACGTGGTGCTGGCAGTACCTATGAGTGATTTACTTATCAAGAAAAACTTTGCAGCACGTTTTCATAGGAAGGAGTGTGGTATATCGTAGAGAGAGAGGAACCGCAACGAATGGTCAAGCCAACTTGCTGTGGTCAATGCAGTTATCTAAAGCACATTAGCCTTGACCCTTTAATTTCTCCAACTTCTCTTCACTACTTGGCTCAAATTCTATTCAATGTCTTTAGATATGCAGTCACAGAGGCGTAGCAAGCTGGGGAGGGGGGGGGGGGGTTGAGCCTACTGGGGCCTCAAAATTTTGCTTTTGATTCTATCTACGAGTACAAATCCACATTTTACCGGATTTAGCGGTAAGCATGTAAGCAACTAAAATTCGATTAAGTTGCCATTCCACTTGATTAAATCATTTCGCGTGGCTTTGTTCATTTTATACGGTATACCACTGCTCGCCATAATTTTTTAAAATTGAGATGGCTGTGGGTAGTGGGAATTCCCCAAAAAAAAAGAAAAGAAAAGAAAGGTTAAGTTCGTTGGCCAGAATTTTTGGAGTACTCCAAGGGTTCAACTTCAGAAAATTTAGAATCAAAAATTGCTAAAAAACGAGTTCTTTGAGGTTTTTTGTGTAAATTACCATCTTAAACATAGGAACATATATACGGTATATTAGGAATCCGCGTGGAATTTCCTATAAGAATCACCCACCAAATCGGTTAAAATTATTCTCTGAAAATTCGCTCATCAACTCATGCTGCCTGAATGGGATTTTATTTATTTTTCACCTCCCCGAGTATTAGAACCACCTGTTTGATAATTCACTCAGATTCTATAGTCCTGGAATATTTCTAATAAACGGGTGCCACTGTGGTGGTACCTACTGAAGCAGTAAAGTTGTGGTAGACGGTTTTAGAACCGGTAATCAAGAACGCTACGTGAGAAAACCAATGAAGTGAGAGAACACTTGAAGTCGATTCTACACGGAGTATCAGAAGTTTACTGGAACTTGGGCCATTAGAGAGATAACATGCTCTCAATACCGCCGATACCAACATTACCACATATATTCCCCATAAAACGTAAAACCTCTGAGTATCGCTGATTTATAAACTCGGTCGTTCTCCTTATCGCCAAAACCAAACTGCGGAGTTTGAGATGTTTTCTCTTTCAAGGAGAACCAGAAACTAACCTTATTTCGACACAACCGAGTTACAAGTTCGTCGTTTCCACAAACAATGAAGAAATTCTGAGGAAACCTCCTGCGGTTGGATGAAAGTTCTGCTGAACTAGGTACTCAGCCCCGTCCATCATTACTTTACTTCCTCAAGATGCTAGATACTTTGGAATAAATTATGCCTCTATGAAACAGAATAAATGTATAAACTTGGAGAAAACTTAGTTGGACCTTTATCTATTGTGAGGCTGACTTCTTATCCACTTGACCAGATGTTTGCATTCCTATTATGTATATAATAATTCATTCACTACAGGGGTTACCCTTTAGATGAGGAATGCATGAAGCAATTATTACCCATCTATATATATTATCCAGGTCAATTAGTTTACATATAAGTAGTGGTATTCAATTAGTAGGTAGATATTAATATTACGGTGAAGTCTGTTTGCGTTTATGTCTGTCTGCGTGTCAATCTCGCTCAAACGGCTGCACAAATATCGATGAGGTTGAGTAAAAAAGTAGTAAACAACTATTCCAGGAAAGATTTTCGTTCGGACGATTTCGCTCATGGCTATACTCATTGCCTAACCCCCTTGAGTGGAGAGGGGATCTCCGACGGCCCGACGAGTTTTATCTAAATCTTACCTAAATCCTCTACCGTAATCATGACATCGGCCTTCCTGTGACGTTAACGTGTTTTTAGGAAAAGTTAATGCGGTTTCACAGAATTTCAAGTCGAATACGGATGAGAAACTACAGTCGGGCGATTAGAACTTTTTGTGAAGGTTTCAACGATGCCGAAACTTTTTTTGAGTTAGGCTGTTCCAGATATCGGGATAGATCGTTAAAATTTGATATTACAGACATCATTAAAGGTAATTTCCGAACGGGAATATTGGTTCCCCTGTTTTTATTGTCAAGCGCATCGATTTATGGTGATGATCACACATCTTGTTCCAATTGATTGACCAATAACTTAAGGTAAAACGTTGGCTGAACCGATTCTGACGCGGCTTTTGAAAATATAATCTAATCACCTATAGGATGCCCGTCCATCGGTGTTTTTGACTACCTGGAGGGCAGTGAGGTTTCGCTATTTTTAATAATTATGGAATAAACTAAATAGTGTTTGATTCCTTCCAATCGTGGTTCAGGGCCACTCGGCGGTGCGGCGCTATGAAACTACAGAACGCACGACCGTTTGGTCTTGAAGGCTGGGTATAATCCAAATACCTTCAACACCGATCGGTCAACGATCCAGAGGGGGGAAACAAGGAAACCGCTGCTTATTAATACAGAACGGTTGATTAACATTATTAAATTATTCATTTTTTGAATTAATTTTCAGCCATATGGCTGGTAGGTTTTGCTACGAGGTTTTACGTACTATTTTGTTAAGTTCCTATGTTTTTTGGTAGGTTAGTACTCGTAGGTTTGGTAGGCTAGTACTTTCGTTTAGTTTATTCGTCTGGAATAGTCTCCCCTGTGTTACGTGGTTTTTGTGCTTGAAGGGCCCGCGTGACCCAGGGTAAGACATTAAACTTTAAGGGACAGAACAGAGAGGAATACGAAATGTGTAAATACGACATAAGTCATTGGGTGATTATTCGGGGGTTGATTGGGCCGAAAAGGTGTCAATGGGGGCGTAACCGGCGTACACCATTCAACCAAAAATGGGGGATACTGAGACCTGTAGGAGAGACTTAATAACATGTGACACTTACCTACTTGTAATACAGGGTTCTCTGGAACTTCTCTCCTCCTCAGGGTCGGCAACAAGATGAGGAAGCTTGGAGTCGTGCTATACTTATTAAGTAAACCTAAGTAAGTGTATGGAGTAAGAAGAAAGATGTGTTTGCTAGTGAATGGAGATTCAACGGGAGAGTAAGGCCTATCTATTAAGCAAACTGGTTCCTGACCAGCGTTTTAAGGTAGAAGACCACTGAATTTAAAATAGGAACTTTTTGAATCCAGTGACGTAAGTGGATAAGGTGTTTGGATTAATCCAACCTCCTTACATCAAGAGGATGCGGCCATTAGGGGTTTGGGAGAACCTCTAAAGGCTGAATCCTGACTGTCACTATCATAGGCCATGACTAACTTCCCGAAAACACACAGGGGGTTAAACCACAGGGGCCAATCCCTAATGCATCCATTGCAAAGCTTCGCCACGTCCACCTATCCCAAGTATGCCTCCAGATCCGTGCAATAGCGTCACAGCGCTCGAAAAAGGAAAACTTGATGGTTAGGAGAATGGGACCAAAAGAGAGATTAACCCTTTGACTCAGGAAAGAAAAGAGAGAAATATAATTCCCTAAAGAGAGTGGAGCCTGGTCAAGAGTCATTCTACCTTGGACAATTCTACATTAGAGAACTGTTAGCCGTGAGAAAAATACAATCCCAGGACGATTGGGCAATTGTGGGATAGGAAACCTCGAGTGGACTCTCCCGACCAGAAGACTAAATCTGAAACCTAACAAAACTAACCGTGTATTTAACGGAGATTGGGTTGAATAAGAGAAACAAGAAGGACCAATTACCCTTTTCAAACTATCTATTCATTAAATAGTAATAATACTATTGGATGGCAATAATAATGATGTGACAATAAAATTGGATTAGTAATAATGTTGGATGGTATGAAGTTGAAACATTAACATAACAAAGTTAATCAACACACGACTCTAAGTAAATTCGAGCTCTCAACAACCTACAGTGAAAAGGGGAATTTAAAGAAAACGTGGACTTGGATTTTTCATGAAATAAGATTACAAATTGGAGACTCACCACCAGTCAGAGGAGGGTAAGAGAAAAGCAGGAGAGCCTTTGGAGAACAACAATCGACTCTCCCGAGACTCTCCGTCTCTTCCGGTCCCCTCTGATGTAGCTCCACTTCCACTCGCGTCCCCGATTTTCAGCTTGACTCAGCAGCCTGAACTGTTGAGGACGACGAGGTCGTGAAGGGCGGTAAGTGGGGAATTATTAATTGATTATTAAATATTATTCGTTAATGTGGTTTGGGGGATGGTCTGCCCCATAACACATCCCCCTCACCAACGGAAAGCCGGACCTCCGGCTTTGGCGGGTGGCCATCGGTAGCACGGTAGTGGTCCTGTTTTTGTTGTGAAGGATGAACGGAAGTAACAATAGGAAATGGGGTTAAAAACTTTGTCACCTTGTGTTGCATGACAAGGGGTAGTTAGTGGGAACTGTTCGGTATACATGAATTGTGTGGGAGTATAGGACGACTTGCGACTCGTAGTTGGGTGGTGAGTTGAGAGTGACCTAGCTTCGGCTTTTGCGGACAGCCTCCATTGTCATGGTAGGACGATCCTCCAGTTGCTGTCGTCGTACTGACTCGTTTTCTTGGTTCTTGTGTTCTCCACTCGGCATCTGGGTCTGCTTGGGTAAGGTCTTCTAATTGCCGTAGTTCTGTTAGTTTTCTGCTGTAGTTACGGCTTGCGTGCGGTTCGTGCTGTCTTCTGAGTTTGTTTCTCTGGTTTGCCGCTGCTTAAATCGCCCACGTGTTACATGTGGTTCGTGCTTGTCTTCTGAGTTTGTTTTTGTGGTTTGCCGTTGTTTGGGAACATCCCCGTTTGAGAAAGCCCTCCCTGTGGTTTCCGGGTTGATGGAGCCGATGTGTCATGACGATGATGGAGTTGTTAGAAGACTAGCTACCATGGGTGCATGTTGCATCTTCGTCACTAGGTCATCCCCGGCTTCTGCGTCCTGTGAATGGTGTGTTGACTGTGTTCCTAATTTGTGTAGAGGTTGCTTGTAGGTTGTTGAGTACTATTACATGAACGCATCATAGTTTGTCTATACTGGGTGAAGGAAAACTTTGTCCTTACTCTACGATAAACGCATATGAGTGTAAGTGCAATGAATAATGAATGTATATTATGATAAAAAACAACATATGAGTGCAATAATTGTAATGAATAATGAATAAGTACATATGATGATAAATGTACTTATCAGCTGGAGAGAATATATATTATTATGATGAAAAAAATAACATATGAGTGCAATTGTCATGAATAATGGATGTATATTATGCCAAAAGATAATAATGAGTGCACTTGTAATGAATAACGAATACATATTATGATAAATTCAAGTGTACTTATAATTTGACAGTCGGCGCGAATCTCCCGAGCTCCCTAATCCCTACTGGTGGTGAGTCTCTTATATGGCTATGGATTCAGATGCGCCGGTCTGCACGGATTTTTTTCGAGTGTCTCGTGTGTCGGAGTTATGAGCCTGATGTGGTCTGTTAACGTGGTTTGGGGGATGGTCTGAACCACAACACCTTGCCCCACCATTCGTCAGTGGACAAAACATCTTGCGTGTCAGTAAGTTCTTCTTCAAACATGAACCGGCTCGTGGAGGTAGTGTACAACGGTAGGGACTCATGTATACAACATAAACCTACCGAAATGCAAAATTTGAGAGAGAAACGTAATGTGAAGAGAATAGATACCCAATGTAAAACGGGGGAATGTAATGAGAAAGGCTCTCATTACATATAGTGGCCAACAAATCTTCTGTAGTTGAGTCGGAGAAGCGAACGAAAAGATTTATGGATGGAGCAGTTGTGTGGCATACGGCATTTAATTGTTGTTCGTTCCAAGAAATTATTGATGGTGATCACTGGTGGTGATTATCGATGGTGATTATTGGTCGTGATTGGTGGTGGTTTCCTTGGAATTTAGAAACGGTTTCATAAGAAGAATAGTAAGATTTCTCAACTGAATTTTGGTAGCCGAGACATCTGACAAAGTAAACAAAACCCAGGGTAATCTAAATGATACTTCCAACACCACCAGATTAGGCAATACTGGATAATATCCGAATAGATTCCTGAAAATAAAAGGAAGAAAGTACTGGGTGAAACTGTATGTATGACAACTTGAACAAAATGCCACAAACTCATTGTAGGACTAGGATTATAATAATCCCATGATTATAATGACTATCTTAGAATAAATATTCCTATCAGGGGTTTTTGGTATATGTAGTACATTTTTTTCGTCTTTGAGATACGTTTTGTCCCAATAGTCATATCAACACGTAAAGGAAAATTTACAATTATTTCGGATGTAACAATATGAAGCAGTCCACAGTAATTATTATTGTGGTCTGCTTCAAGTTGTTACATTCAAAATTACGGACTTTCCTTTACTTTTTGTGAAGAGTTTTATACGTCATCTCCGTCTATGAGGAGAGCCGATTTCAAGATGATGGAAAATTTCGCAAACTCACTGTAGGTACTCTATAACCTGGCCGAGAAAATTGCAATCTCAAGTAACGAATTTCCTCTTATTTCGAGTAGCAATGCCAGGACAAAAATTGCTCTCTCCAAAAATAATGCTGTTTAGAAATGAGGCTTTCCATAAGACATTTTGCTCTTTCTTTCTTGAGAAGAGGGTCCATTTTAATATAGATATAAAAAAAAACCCGAAAAAGTAAACATCTCGAGGGCTGTAAATAAATGACGGTAATAAAACGGAGCTTCCCCAAAAAAGTAGCTGACGTAACGAGATGGTACCGAAAGGCGCAAGTTGGTTGGTCGCCGAGGTGGGGAGAAGGGGGCTTCAAGGGGTTGTAACGGGAAAGTGGATGCGTCAAGTGCCGAGTTGACTTTACAAGGTACGAGTGGCTCGCTATTACCGGAAAGCATAACGAAAGGAAAATCTCAACTATATCAGACGGCAACGATAATGACGTCATTTTTTGCCGTACGTTCGCACTCACTGACACGCAGACATTCACCTCACTGACAGGCCCTCACGTTCTTTCCTTATAAAAATACTGTTACTTAGGTTCTTTCCCTTTTGACATGGCTTCCTCCATGTAATTCACTTCCTTGGCTCTCCGAATCATGTGTGAACTCTTTGGTGTTTCATAGGCTTTAGAGTTGACGTTCTGATGGCATTATATGCAGTGTTCTTTTCTCTCTCAGAAAGTGTAGAAATGGAAAATACCTTTTTTTTTGCAACATTATCAATGAATTTTGAACCAAGTCCAATTATGACATTATCGTAGAGGAGTTGTTGTTGGATAGTTCAGTATCAGTAGTATTAATAATTAACGTTATTTAAAAAATAAATCGAGGAATTCTTTAATTCCAATTAAATGGAAATAGCGTCTTATATCGAATAGGTAGATAAATATATCGCTTTCACAAATGGGATGTTTGAATATTTGGAATAGAGAAAAAAAAACATTAATTTACAATAACGTTGCTTGGGAAGACTTAGTTTTCGATTCAGCAAAAATATGTTGATTGGCTGGAGTCTACTTGTTAGGGTTACAGAGATTGGCTTGCCATAGCCAAAATTCTTGTATTGGTCTTGTTGGGTTCTTGGGTTAAGAAATAAAGTGTGGCCTCTTCAGTTTGGTTGTCCGACTAGTTTCGCCGTAATATTTTGCCTCATCAGGGACTATACAACTGAACACAGGAATGGTTATGATATAACGCTAGGGTAGGCTTAAGATTGGGTGTAGAGTTAAAAAAGCTATATCTACAAGTTGAAACGGAGGAAAATATAATGTATAAGAATGTAGCTAACATAGAATAACTTACCTAATATTTATGTGCGGCATGTTCCACGGGGTCATTTAAAAGGGGATTTTTCCGAAAGTGGATACATCCGTTGACCCAGGGGGATTTTAAATGCCCCACACAAATATTAACATGTTACATTCTTATATATTCCCCTACGTTTTGACTTGTAGACATTGCTTTTTTAACTCTAAACCTAATCTTGAGTTTACCCTAGCGTAATGTCATAATCACAACTATTCCTGTGTTCACATTTCGAGTCCCCTGATGAGGCCATATATACGGCGAAACTAGTTTGTCAAACAAACTGAAGAGGGCACACTTTATTTCTTCACCCTCAACCCCTACAATAAATTACGTTAACCACGGCACCACACACTAATGCAGCCAAAATTGTTTGCTTGTCTTTTTTATTGTGTGTGTATACAATTATTGTCATCCTGCTGTTATTTCAAAATATCCAAGTCTTCAGATGATTCCATCCGTCCAAAGTATAACATTTCCCTCAACTCTTCATTTTCGTTTAGTGAATAGAAAAATATTTGCCCCGAATTTCAATGAGATATTCTTCTCGTACACGACAACGGCATTGTAGCGCATTCAGTATCTCAACAAAATAATCTTTAACAAAATTACCTAATAAAAAATCGTTATAAAACCAGGATCATCTACATCTCATAAGGGGACTTCACTAATGAAGATGAACCATACAAATGCTTCATGAAAGAAAGCCGAAGAACTGTGATAATATTGGGATCATCCCTAATGCCTTTCCCAATCTCAAACGACGGAGAAAGCTCTAGGGGCCTCCTTTCCCTCATCCCTAGAGTACCTACTGCGGTGTTAACATTCACAGATAAGTTTCTTCTAGGTTGTGCAAGAAAATAAAACGAAAAAAGAACGAGATAGGCTATTGTTGGTTTGCCCCTAACCGTCGTCGGATATGCCTCAAAGGGTGAAAAGGACCGGAGCCAGTTTATCTGAGGGAACGTGTTAGGAGGAGTAGGTCTACTGAGAGTTGACCTCTCGCCTCGGTCTGTGTTACCCACAAGTCAGGTTTTTTCTTCTTCCGAGTTGAACTTCCTCCGGTCTTTATCAAGGCTCCTTTGACTACCCCTTCCTCTCTGCTCTACACAACAAGAGCTATGAAACATCCGAGCCTTAGTGTGCTGGGATTTTAATTTTCAAGGGATTACTTTTCACTAGAAGTATTGAATTCTTTGGTTTTGAATCAACCAGGAAAAGGATGGTATCACGAGCATTAGAATTTGTTGTCATAGGGATAATTCCGGAACTATTCCACCAATTTCGCTGGAATGTTCACTACCTAACTGATTCTATCGTCCATGTTAGAAAAGCGAGGATGCTTTTTTAGGTTGGTATCTGACTTTCCAAATGCACTGCCGGATCGTGCTCATTCCAAAACTTTTTTCTTCTTTTTGTTCTTTTTTTGTGTGGCTTGTAGGTAGGTGGGTGGCGACATTATATAAGGAAGGACTTCTCTGGGCTGTGATTGGAGGCCGATTGCGACGGTCTTCAGAGATCATGGGTTTGAGTCAAGGTCACAGACCCCTGCCCTACCTAGGTGAGACAAAATGTACAGCGATAGATGCTGAAAACCCGATTCGGAAGTCCGAGGGAGGCCCACACAGCGACAGGGACTTCCGTGCAAGTTCATACCTGAAGCCGGATTATGGTTCCTCAAGCAACCCAGAATTTTGGGAGCATTATTAGGGGTCTAAAATAGGAAAGAAAATACCTACTATTTTAAGTATAGGACCA
Source organism: Lygus lineolaris (assembly GCA_030264115.1). Classification (NCBI taxonomy): domain Eukaryota; kingdom Metazoa; phylum Arthropoda; class Insecta; order Hemiptera; family Miridae; genus Lygus; species Lygus lineolaris. The sequence continues at coordinate 16,077,471 of JAEMON010000005.1, forward strand.
TTATAATATAACAATATGGAATATTCAAAATCAAAGTTTGAAAAATTGGAAATTCGCTCATGCTGCATTAGTGGAACTTTTAAAAAAATATGAATTCCCATTGATAGATTTTGAATACCTGTTTATTTTCTTGAGCAAAATTATTTCAATTAAACAAAATATGGTCTAAATTAGGTTTTTTTTAAAACAAAACAAAATGAATGATAAATTTTGGTTTGTATTCGATATGTGAAAGCAAGCGGACTGAAAATTTTTCCAATCTTTTTTCCATGTTCAGCACACCGAATAACATAAAAAAGGACACTTGCAGAGTTTTGGCCAGGTTTTCTTATTTCTGGTTGCAGAAATTGCAGAAACTCTTGCCTAGTTTTACGAGAATATTTATTATCTTTTTTCAGCAATCCAATGTTTTGAAAATTATGTAAACCTAGGCAGAATGAAATATGATATTTTTCCACTCACCTCTCAATCTATCATCATCATCAACGACCTGTGTTTTTAATCAAAGTAGCACATAGAGTTCATATTAAGTGTTTCTGTTGGAGTGGTTAAAAGAGTTGATTGTGTAAATATTAGAGTAATCTATAAACTGCAAGGAAATGCGGTTCAAGGATACGGTGAGAAGGTCGAGACAAGATGAGTTGTGAGAAGAGTTTGAAGCCGGACCATCTCCAATTTCCATATATCTACCATCAATAATGCACGAGCCGAAGGTCTCTAGGAGGGTACCGAGTAGGCAGTCGATGTTTGAAGTGGTTGCATGAGCTATCGTCCCAATATATAATATATATCCCTGACCTCCGTCCAAGATGTATGCTCCCAATAGCCCACAGGAATTTTTTTCACCGTCATTCACACACCTTCTTTCGATTCTTATTAAACTTCAGTTTTGAGGGAGGTGCCTGGTTACCTACAGGGAAGAAGCATCCACGGAACTACGGTGCTTCCAACTTCAAAACCAACCCCCCTGCTCCCATCCTCCAAACCGCCGAAAATAGCCACAGTAAATTGACGTGAGATTGTCGACGTCAATCTTTCTAAATCTAGTCCATTTAGGAGGGTAGTAGAGCCGTTTATCTTGACAAAGTGGGCCATGTGTGGACCTGAAAAATTCAGGTTGGCTCCCTTCATTCTTCTTTTATATTAATGGTTAACTGTGCCTTGCATTTTTATGGCACGATCGCAAAAAAAACATTATACGCCAAACTTGAAAATGTCTCATCTCACCACATACCTGTACATACCTATGGATGATGAAACCACAACTTATAATATTGATTTTATATTATGATAGTTTGTAATAAATTAATGATATATGTCGCTATCACCTGTTAGGACAAAAATAGTATTGGATACCAGTACAGGAAACAAGCCGTAAATATTGGTAGTTTTGCGAATACCTGTAGGTAGTTTTTGACATTTCATGTCTTTGCTATGGCACACAACCAAATTTTCGTTTGTTACGTTACGTAACGAAATATGCTCAATGATTATTATGATTCGTAGAAGTGAGGTAGGTAGGTACCTATATGATTATAGCTGAAATTTGGCTATATGATTATTATGATTTGGCTGGTAGCCTCCATAGGACGTGAACAATAAGGTGCACAGGGTTTTGATCAGCTGAGTGGCTCCTGGGGGGGGGACTAAAGACATGAAATGTCCCAATGTGTTGCAGACTCGTATGCAAGCATTTGGATGAAATACGAGGTTTAACTTCCAAATAATGTTTGTAAAAATTTTTAAATAATCGTGCATGCAGAAAATAATGTTCAATCTACGATATTATGATTATCTAACGTACAGAGAGATGGGGCACTATAGATTTCAACTCGAGAATAATTTATTACTCGTGATAAATGAGTTTGGGAGGGACTGAGAAAAAAATGCATTCAGTAGTCTTCGAAAATTGTGTGTCCTTTCTATGTTTTTGATTTGAGCCGTTTAAATGTCAATACTTAATAATTGGAATAGGCCACCCACATACGATGATCCTATTAATATACCTAACTAGGGTGCAACATGCACGACTGTCAAAACTTCAGGAATTGATGCCACAGAAAAATTCCAACAAAAAGTGTTTCCTGAAGTTTTTTTTTCATACATTAGGTATTTGTTTTAGGAGTATTTTTCATTCGAATATGTTGTTTTGTTTTTCGGCGTTACGTCATTAAAACTGTCACACCTCTTATGCATATATGCATTATTGTAGTGTAAAATTAAGAATGACCACACCGTTAGAAAGGGCGTTGACTTTCCTATCTCCTTTGTAGGGAATTTGGTTTCACCCAACGTGTCACTTTCCCCCTTTTGCTAGATGTATTGGCCTACGCGATATTTAAAATACCTCTTGAGAATATTATCAAGTTCCTTTCATATCTACGTTGGATACGACTGTCCGGGTAACTATAAAAGGTAAGAGTAACTATAAAATTTAGTTTTTTTATTATTTACTTATTTTCCACTTCGACTGGGTGATGGCCTAGTCATATGCACCTAGTCAGTCCAGCAGAGAGTAGAAGTGTAGAATTTACTTTTAGTTCCCTTGTGTCCCTTTACCAAATATTATTTGACGGCCCAGTGCGGTATACACTTAGTCACTTGTATATTTGGTTCAAAAGACAGAATTTACTGGCTCGAATTGGTGAGCTTGTTTTAGCGTATCTACCTTATTTTTTTTGGAGAGAGGTATAGCAATGGACAACACAGGTTTCACAGATTCCTACTTGTAAGTTCAGGAATTGCCGAAGGAATGAAGCCCTAGGCTTGGGACCAGGCCCTTTCATACTTCCTCTACCTAACCCCCTTGTCTATGGGAGGGCGTAGTTGAACTCGGCGCCGCTAATGACCGTTCATCTTGAGCCACGAGAGAGGTAAACAAAGTGATTCAAGGACTCGGCACCCGCCGAGGGCAGAGTTTACTCATGACAATATTGAATTCGGCACTGCCCTCTTATCGCATTCAGTCACCCCGTGAACCTGTTCTTGAGTAGGTACCCAGAACGACGAACCTTTCATTTTTCGTGTTGGCAAACGAATAAGATAATCAATTTTTCCTGTTCGAAAAATATCTCAGCTTTTTGTCAAGCAGACACTGTATTCTGATGGGACATTCGATAAATGTGCAAAATACTTTTTAAGCAAATGTTCACCCTTCACGTCATGAGAAATGAATCTTACGTCCCGTTGATCTTTTGCTTACTACCCGATAAGAAAGAAATTACTGTTCCAGAATTGCTGTTCAGCATTCTGGAATGTTCACTGACTGGATTCAGGCC
>JAEMON010000005.1:16085400-16096486 GCA_030264115.1 Lygus lineolaris
ATTTACCACACTCCGGGGTTTTACAGTAACATATACACCAAAGTTCACTTCGGTACAAGTTCAAAAATTCATAAATAAACCCTCCCCCCGTGGGTGCGCGCCCTGTCCACGCCCGACTGTCGACGTAGATACCATAGGAAACCCTTTGGATCTTCTCCAAACTGGCGATGCATTTTTTTATGGGAAGGCGACCAGATCTCACATTCGAACTCCATGTGAGAGTGAACTGATGTGAGGTAGAGGAGCTTTATCGTACTCAAACATGTGTGATGTGCTCGCCATTGTGGATCACCATACCCAGCATGCCCATAGCCTTGGTGTGGGTTGCAAATGTCAGCTTGGAGTCGAAGGTGATACTCAAGTCACGGATTTTCAAGGTACGCATGAGTGCCAAGCCATGGATAGTGTAGCGAAACACTGAAGGCTGGCGCTTGCGAGTAAATGATACGGCGAAGCATTATTTAATGTTGAGAGAATGGCAATTTTGGACACTCCAGTCATGTATACGTTCTATGTGCTCCTGCAGGTCAAGCTGGGAGGTATAATCAGTCACATTGTTGAAATGTTGATTTCATCAGTATAGTATGGGAATATCTGAATGCTTGACGACCTTCACAATGTCCACTATGTACTGAGAAAAGAGCAGGGGGCCAAGGTTCGATCCCTGTGGTACTCCTCATGTTATTATTTGATGGGGGTCCCTGTACTATTGACTGGGGACAGCGATTTCAGGCCTCTTGGCGTAGGTATATCGGTATTCCTAAAAATGCAGTAAAACTGGCGGAAGAGCAGCCCTCCCAAAATAGGAACATACTGATGTCGACAAAGTAGGAAGCACAAAAAATCAGTGAAGGGAGCGAAAATCCATCCAAATTCAGCTTTTCTAAGAAGGAGTTGGTGTTTTATGCGTTCATTCGCTCAACTGAAGTCAGTGTAAATTGAGTTGACCTGGCCACCCCCTCCATGAATGCAATTCGACACATAGCTCAAATAACTCTGAAGGTTGGTCACCACCGATCTGCCGCCGAGGAATCCATGTTGATGATCTCCAATCAACAGACGGAGATGCTACTCAAAACAAGAGGAGAGAGTGCAACCGAAGATCATTGATGGAAATTGGAAGGATGGATATCTTACGGAAGTCGTTGACTTGACAGACTTTTCTTAAAAGACAAAGTTGTTGGGAAAACTCGGTTAGTTCTACTAAAATTATAAAACATGGGATTCAGAGCTTTACTACGAATGGTGAACCATTTTCGTGGCGTGAAAAATAAGGGTGTTATTTTCCCCTAGTAACGATAAGCTGTGCGTGAAAAGCATCAGTAAAACATGCGAGACTTCGGTTTCACATCCGCGTTCCAATTTCGTGTGACTTTTTACGGGTAGTTGGGTCATGGCTAAAGCATGTTCCTTGATAAGATAACTTTCATTGATGTACCTCTACCTATATCTACCTACTACTACTTACTACTGCTTACTGTACAACTTACCATTGTTCTATAATAATCCCTGTTGAAACTAGTATAAGATTATCGTTCGACTGTGCCCTTCTTTTCTACCCGTGATTTTCTGAGTTGTTTGTAAACTTTTCACCCCCCGTCTCGTCTATCCCTTCACATCCTTCTCCTACCTATCATACTGGACACCTGCGTTTTCCAGTCCTCTTCTAACCTCGATGCTAATGCCTTCTCACCAACCAAAACCCACCCTCGCTGCGTTAAATTTAAAATTCAGTCGAAATACTTTTCCGAGCGCGAAGTTTGTCTCTGCCCCTTCTGGACCGCCTCCACTTCGTCGCCTCCAGGTTCTTTTCGACGCCGCAGCTCTCCCGGCCGGGATCTACGTTGGTCATCACAAGCAAGTACCTACCCAGGAATAGGGGTGAGTTCTACCTTCCCTTCCTTTACCTCTATTTCTTACATTTTCCTGGTTTGCACAGCTTTGATATCTTCGGGTTCCTCGTAAGAGGTGGCACTGGGGTTTTACTGATTTATTATCCATACCTCTTTTATATGTTTATGGGTAATTTTGATCTCGGGGCTCGAATCTTCCGAATTTCACCTTTCCGGGGTTACCTTTGGTTAAAGCAGTCCACTAACTTTTAAATCGTCGCGAAAAAGGGTACTACACCCCGAACTATTTCCAACAATCCCCTATCATGATGCAATGAATTTTAGGCTAATATTCCCAACTAACCGTGCCATTTAATATCTTGCATTCTACCGTTGCTCTACCACTATTTGTAGGTACATCCCTTCTGACCTTCCTAGAAACACAACCCATAGAGAAGGTGACTATGCTCACGGACCCGTGCCGAAGAACTCATTATGGGGAAAACGTCAGCGTTTATTGATACCTGTTATTGTAACCGCCCGAGCGTTATTATTGTCCTCAGAGACTCGTTGAGATGCTTTCATATTATCGGGGTCACAAGACCAACAATGGAGCTTTGGCACAGCGAACAATAACACTCCGATGTGAAACCGAAAGAGGTAAACCTTGGCACTTATATAAACCAGCAGCCACTGTAGTTTATCTCGCACGGGATTGGAACTGAATCTAACCGCTGGTGTTCAAGCTCTTCGGAATATTTCAATCGGGATTTACCTCGTTCTATTTTACAGTCCAATTTATTTGGCTTTCTGAGAAACTTCGATGGTTTTTGTTTGTATTAATTTGTTTCTTTCTGAAGGATACCTAGATGATAATAACGAGGTCGAAAGTAAGAACAACCAAAAATGCAACATTCCATGGTCGGCGAACGTTAGACCCGAGACTTCATTGTAGGACCCACAACAATTGATGAAAACTCAGCTGATTTGGGAGCTCCATACAAGTACGCTTGCATACAAGTCTGCAACGCATTGGGAAATTTTCATGTCTTTCTCCCCCTCCTTCTTTCCCTTTCAACTTTCTCCTTTGCTTTAGGAGCCACTCAGCTGATCTGAACCTCTCTATTTGTCAAGAAGGAGTCTCAAGGAGGCTGCATACTGAATTTCAACTTTGTAGAACCATTTGTATCGATACAGAACGACTAGGTTACGTAACATGTCGTGACATGTCACGACATGTCGTGAGATGTCGTGAGATGTCATAATTTTGGTTGTGTGCCAGAGCAAAGACATGAAAATGTCAAAAACTAGGTTTACTAGTGGACTACGAGTTTAAACTATAATTCATAACTTGATATGGCGATATGAGATTAGTAGTAGTAGGTAGTGTAGGAGTAGTAATTTATTGTGTTCTCTCTTCTAGAAGGATATATCTTCAAAGATTCGATAAATATTGTATAAGAGGAAACACTCTCTAGTGGGAAACACTCAATGTATTTTTGGAAATCTTAAAAAAAAAAAAAATTCTAGTAGGTATATATCTTCTAAATTATATTATTGAACATTATCGGCATGCTCATAATAACTTAGTATGTATGTTAAAGTTTGAACGTTGAATATTAGTTTATTATTGACATGAATATGTCTTATCGCTGGGGTCAATCCAAAATTTTGTCCCGTCAAAAACATTACCCAACAATCGATAATCAAAGTGGGTTGGGAGATAATTATACAATGTAGGGTATTATTGATCTTGTTGTTGTTTCTAAGTTTAGGAAAATGTCAACACGATCGTAAAGTTCTTGTTCGTGTCATCGAAGCACATAATAAATTACCATCAACGTTACCATGTTTTGACATGGTTTCATTGTTCTTATGGCCAAGCAGTCAGTATACAGTTTCGGCATAAATTGAGAGCGTTCCAACGAGTGGATAACGACTTTTGTAGGTGAAAAACCGACTGAGTTAGATTTCCCTTGTTACGAGGGTTTGACATGCATTTTCCTTGGAACAGTCTGTGTTATTGACATGAATATGTCTTTCACTGGGGTCAATCCAAAATTTTGTTCACTTACTGATTCTATACGTCCATGTTTCAAAGGTGAGGAAGCTATACTGCCCACCCAACTTGGCAGACGTTTTTATAGAGATTGTTTGTTTACTAGTATCAAAAATGTGGTAACCAGGGGTTACATGGTTTCTTTGCTTCTGTTTCTTCACTGAATTTTTCCTTTGGATAAACCCGTGTTTTTCTTCTAACAGTATCTACTTTACGCGTACCTATACATTGTGAAATGGACGTGGCGTTTGGACCACCTACTCAGTGCAAAAAGACATTATATTCATGTCACAATGTATCAGCGTGAAGCGTTGATACTCGTTTAACAAGATCATAAGGTACACCGATTTCAACCTCTCAAAGGACATAATTGTTTCTAGTTTATCCATATTTTAAACATTTTATCTCCGTCGGTCCTTTTTCTGCAATCAATGGAGTCGAGACGTATAATAACAGTAGTTCACAACAGTGTAGTATAAATGGCCGAGTACTCGTACGAAAATACCTGCGATACACCCACCAACTCACACAGGACTTGAGTATAAAACAGTTGGGGATTCCTACGCATCCATTATCCGGATTGGAATCCATCTCAACTCGAGATGAAAAGTTTATCCAGACCGATTCTCGTTACGGACCAGCGCATTCCCAATCCCCTTTCTTTACCCATATTACCATGGCTCTCACGTTATTGGGGACTTGGTTTACTCTTCATCGATTCATACTTCAAACTTCTGGAGATGACTTTGAAAACGACCGATATTTCGCTTTTCAGGTGAGCTAGTCTTCAGTTTGCACTCTCAATGGTCCTCATTTCAATATTAAACTATGCCTACCAAAACACCAGACAAGGGGCTTGGTCCTTATTTATTCATATCGATCCCTATCAAGTCCTTGATCAGTGATACAATCCCCTTTTTGACACTCACAATTCACTCAAATTTCAATTCATAAATGCGGTGAAAATACTACTTATTATTTTTCATTTCCACTAATCTTTTACTTCCTTTCCGAACTAGCCTTTTCTCGTATAAATTCTTACACGTAAGATCGATAATTTCATGATCTCATCATCAGAAACCAATTAACTCTGGAATGGGAACGGTCCAGAATGGGCGTTTATTGGAAATGCTCTAATTTTTACTCCGTTTGGAAAATCTCGCTTTTTCCACAATTTCTTCCCATTGTTGCATGTTACTATTTTCTTACCATCAGAAAAATGCTGTCTTATTGCAACTATCAAGCTAAATGCTTTCTCATCTCTTATTCATCATAGTCTACCCATTGAGCTACATTAAGTAGTTCTTATAGTAAGTCCTTCGAAAATCAACTTTTAATTTATATCTTTTCTACATTATTAGAATTTCTTAAATTGGCAAATGCCTCAAATTAAAACGAAATCCCCTAGTTAAGTAAAGTAAAACAAAAGTAAAATCCCCCGTAGTTCCATCTTTTGATGGAGGATAGTTTTCTTCTAGAAGTTGTCCAGATGATATTTTCCTGGACTAGACCTTTTTCTGCACTTTGAATGTTTTCAATTTTCTGCCTTCTACTCATAGGAACATAGTTCTTCAATATTAAATATTTTGCAGCAGTACCATTACGACGGCGGCCAGTCACCTTGAAGCTTTTCAGATGTCTTTTTCTGGATCTGACCTTCAAACTACTTACTTCCAATCCTTGTCTTTAAACATCAAACCGTCATTCTTCTGACTGAACCTAGAAGTGTGTTTCATGGGAGGCAATGTGAGGGTAAAAGAGATTCACTACGTCATTTCGACGGGTACATTCTTGACTCTCGACAGCAACGGCGATCAGGAGGGTTAGGACTGAACAAACAGTCCTGCATCGCATCTCCTCTGAGCTCAGCTGATTAATCTAATCTCTAGTTCCGACGGAATTCAAACAATGTACTCGTTACTTCAGTTTCTGGCCATTGACTTCGTGAGACGACACACCTTTCGTACCACTATAGGGTGAGGATTTCAGTGTAAATGTTAGTGAGTGGAATCGACTGACGCGAGCTTTGATGTCGTGGGTATTGTCTCCTAATTAATTACAGCCTGGAAGCAAACGCTTTCCACAGTTACCTAGGTGGATGGGTTGGCATGGGTAGGTAGGCATTTGAAGGGGCTAATACAATTCCCTTCCCCAACTCTCACCGCAGGGCCCCATCAAGGTTCGCCTTTGATTTGGAGTGAATGCATCACTCTAGATTAATATCCAACGATGCGTGTTGAACTAACGGGGGCAAAAGTCAGTCACTAAAAGACGATGTAAGTGATTTATCTCATAGTGTTTGAACATTGTTCGACTTCAGTAACCACTCGTTCGGCGTAGGTATATTTCATTAGCTACATGGCTATGGAAATAGAAATAACTTAATAATATATTCCATTTCATATCCAATGTACTTTGACCTCCACTAACAATAGGTCACTTCTTCATTAAAGACACAGGAGAATGATGGAAGTAGCCATGGTTTACGAGGACGTAATTTACCACAACTAGTTTACACATAGCCGATGGCATTGAGAAGCTATCTCCAACCACGATCTCATAACACTGCTAATAATTGAATTAAAAAAATTTACATAATACTGTTTCAAAAAATCATCATAATATTACATCTCAATTTTGGATATTAGGTACTTTCAATAATGAACATTTTGAATCGAGGATTGATTTTTTTCAACCCCACAACCCTTCAAAATTTGTTGTTGAACGTTTCAAGGTACCCACATAGGTAGAATAAAAAAACGTCTGCCAGGTTGGGTGGGCAGTATAGCTTCCTCACTTTTGTAACATGGGCGTATATAATCAGTTAGTGAACATTCCAACGATATTGGTAGAATAGTTTCCGAGGTATCCCTATGACAACAAATCCATAGGTCTTGAGTCAGCCTCCAGATACCCTCCGGGTTTGAGCGAAATCGGTCCATTTGAAATTGTAGGTTCGTAGTTGGGCGAGAAGTTCCGTAGCTACGCCTATGGCAACAAATTTCAAATTTGCGCTTGCGCAGTAGCTATTACTTATCCAATCGTGACGAAATTCATAGGAGATTGTCTCGGAGTCAGCTCCCAACTACCCCCAAATTTGAGTGAAATACCTAGGTCAATTAGGAACTAAGATACAGGGTTTAACGAAATTCACGTTTGCGCATGCAGTCACGCTACCGATAGTCCGATGGCAATGAAATTCATAGGGGACCGTCACGGGGCTAACCCGCACAATCTCAGGAAGTTTCATCAAATTCTGATCATAACTTCATATAGTTTTGCCTGGGACAAGGAATTGACCAGAGACCGACAGACAGACAGACACGGAACCAAAGTTGTTCAGAAAGCTCTAAAACGTAGAAAGCATTTGGCAATTTTGATATTGGCAGACACACATTTTTTAAATTTTTTGCACGAATACATAGCTTCCTACCTTCGTGTGTGGAGGCAAAATATTAAAAGAAAAAAAGTCCGTCCACCATATGCATTGATTTTAAAAGGTATTTTTTGGAAATATATTATTTGATGATTGATAGCAAATTCTGCGCTGACACTGATTAGGTACACCCCATGTTTCTGAGGTACCTAAAAGAGTTAATAACCTAGCTGGTAAATCATAAAACAACCCATAAAATGCTCGTTGTTGGCCATTGGAGCAGCCCAAAATTAATGGTTTTTGTATAAAAGATAAGCTGTAGACCTCCAAATACTTGGTCGAATGAGACCAACGCTAGCTCAAAAACACGATAGTCATGACTTTTGACGAATTTTTTGTTTCAACGGCCTCAAAGGTGATGTGGATAAATGTTTTGTAGCGGACACCCTAAAAAGATTGGCGTGGCTAAGACGATGGAGAGCGCTGTTTTGTTATCTGACGTTCACGTCACTTGACGTAAACACGTAGCTCTTAATCCGTTGTGGTAATAGTTGGGAAGTTCTTCCCCCATTCATCTTGTTTCAGAGACTACCCAGTCACTGTCTTAGGTGTGAGAGGGAAGTGCGGGTTGAGGAGAACGAAATGCTCTGTGCAGTAGTAAATCCGTTTGCAATGTAATTTTGGATTGCTGCCAGGGGAATTAGATAGGTACCAAGCGCATCGGTAACCACGTAGAAGTCATTTGTCCTGTTGGGAGGGGGGGGGAGAGGGAGAGAGAGGGGGAGAGAGAGAGAGAGAGAGAGAGAGAGAGAGAGAGAGAGAGAGAGAGAGAGAGAGAGAGAGATCCTATCGCTATAACTTCAGTAGTTTTGTTATTTTTTTTGGCACCAATGCACGGAGTCCCGGTTGTAGCACACTTCGAAAATTCGGGAGGAAGTTGGGGTTCATAAGACCTGGATTTCTTAGGTTCGAATCTAGAAGAGTGAATTACCCAAGCGCAACTCTTTTCCCCTTTTTTATTAGGAAAAGGAACCATGAGGGGTAACGAGATTATTTCCCCCATCCTTTGCAACAGAGGAATAAGCGTTATCTGAACGTAAATCACATTAAACAGACGAGGTGAATCCAATTGAGGTAGAAAGTCCGTGAGAGGAGGAAACGTGAACGGTGTTCGTGATTCCCCGGGCTTAATCGACGGGTTGAGGGTATAGCCGGTAAAATCCTGTTTCGAGTCACATACAATTTTTGTGTGTTGCAGATCCCAGCTCAGTTTTATTCGGGAGAAGACGAAGTACCTACTGAGATTCTGATAGTATCAAAGATCGTTTCTGTCCTGCTCTCGGATTTCAGGCAACGTCAGACATTTTACCTTGTGATACTAGGATCATAGCTTTCAACTAGACTTACTCCTGCGAGCTCAACAAGACAAGTATCCCGTTCCTTGACAATGATTTTAGCGTTATCCGTCCATATTATGCGTAGTCCTTACCCCTCATTCTTTTTTACAATGTCCTACTACACCTCAGATCTTGCTCCTACATTTATCTTTGATTGAGTCTAGCTCCCATACCATTAGTATTCTCTAATGAGTATTGTAACTTGAGTCACTTTAACCCATAGTGTCCATTGGTGTTTCTAGTCTAGAAATACCAATAACTTTAGTTCATAAATTTCGAGTAGCATATATACACCATGAGTTAATGAGCGAATTTTCAAAGAACCATTTTCCAACACTTTTAGCCTATAGTCGAGGAAATTTTATATTTTTTATGGGCTATTCTTATTGAAATTTTGGACTAATTCCAAATATATTACGATTTACCTATCATGCTCCTACAACTATCATAAACATCCAAAATACAGAACGCGTTTTTTGAAGCGATTTTTGGCCCATTAAACTTTAAAGTTCATCCCTGAGATGCTTCAACAATAAATTCTGGGCAACGAACTCAACTTTTCTGTTGATACTATCCATATTTTGACACCACTATGGAATTTTTCGGTGATGCACTCCTAGGGTCGGATTGTCTGGAGTTACATATTACTAGGTACCTATACAAAAATAGTCTGGGGAAATTTTCAGAACATTGCATGTTCCAAAAGATTTTAACAGCACACAGCTTCTTTGTATCCTCGAAATGACTGGTAAAGATGATTGAAATGTGATGAAATACGGGTTAATACTTCGTCCTTCCCGGTAATCATTATCCGCTGATTAGGTTAAAATAACTTTGATTTATGTATAATAGCCTTTAGTGGAAGTAATTATGATAGGAATAACACAATAATAGTATCATTAAACTTTAACTGTTCTAAGGTGAAGATCTGACCAATTCAGCTCGATAGGTAAAATACTTGGGCGAACCATACTTGGTTAGATACGGCAGAATAATAATTCTACAACCAGCTGACTACCCATGCTTATAGGATGAATACAGCAAGGGTGCTTTTCCACATACCTACCTAATTTTCGAACTTCCAGTAGTGGCGATAAACAATAGACCATTTTCGATTGTGTGGTCTTAATAGTTTGTCAAGAACTTCTTTACAGCCGGATCGTCGAGGACATCAGTCGATTTCAGATTAAAGGAGGGCACGTAGCCTTTCCACCTGTCATCTTATGGCAACCAACGAACAAGCCAACGGAATTGGTGTATCCAATAGCCGCTCGACCGTGATTGAGTACATTTACGCATGTAACAATACATTATTAAAGTATTATTAATTTGATATTTCTTATAGGAATCGGGCGTGGCAAATGGCCTCATAGCTTTCGAGCTCCACCGTTGTATTCTTCACATTCGCCGAAGAACTACCAACAGCCTCGTTTTCGACGGGTAACCAGTGATGTAGTATTATTATTCTTGTAGTAGTGAAAAACCACGTAGGTATCTGAAGTTCAAAGTAATCCTGGGATCCTGGTCATGATTCATCGACCACAGAAATCCCTGAGTCCTCACCATGGTTTTATGTAAATAAGAAAGGGGAAGAAAAATAACTCACAATCAGCTGAATAAAACGTGCCTGAGTAAATAAGGATTTTCTTGTTTCTTTCAGGTCAGAGGGAGCCGAAGTAATTTGAGCCACGCCCTTAACCAGATTCCGCCAACTCCTGAGGTTATCAGTTTTTTCTGCGGAAGTTCAATTTTCTCAGAATAGATAGGCACAGAATGCCCCTCGGAACCTCTGAGTAAGGAAATCATATAAAATCTGAACAAGACAGAATATTTGTCGTCGATCAAATGGCTCAATCAGAATTATTCAAATATTTATATTTGTCTATGCCACTGTGGGGGGATTCTATCACCAATCAAACTTTAACTGTACAAAGATGGACAGCTAAATTAGGTTGATTGCATGTTCGGCTATATTGAAGATATTTCGTTATTATAATATAATTATAATGATTATTTAATTATGATTATTCTAATTAATTAAATGATTATATATAAATATAATGCAGGTTTAATGTTCGCGTTTGATTGAAGTCGGCATGCGAGTACAGAACTTCAGATTGTGCCTGAATTTCCTCTATTTCACCCTGCATTACCTACAGGAGACTATGTAGCTTGTTCAGCTTGGAGGCTGAAGGAGAGCAATGAGTCCACGTGAATAAGTGAATGGTTGTTCTCTCGGGTGTGGGTACGCGTTGTATATTATGTACAAAATTAATTTGTGAAATGCACTTTGCTTAGTCTGTAATGAGACATATATATTGTCTATGTATCTTAATGATAAAAAACTCACGGTGTATAGAAAAATCAGAGAACTTCTATTTATGAAAATTGTCTCTCTTTACATGAATGATTTTTGTACGAC
>JAEMON010000005.1:16111938-16125677 GCA_030264115.1 Lygus lineolaris
CAAATGTAAACAATCACCATGTGGTTGACAACTAACTGTAATCATCAATTGTCTAACAGTCTCTCTTTCGAATAATCGTATTAAATGAGTTATTCCTGGATAGAGACTAACACCCTATAACGTAATAATACCAGTAACCTACTTGTTCTTAGGTATCGACGGGAACCCTTTTCCATTACAAATCTATATAGGGAGTTTCTTCATTCGTATTTATCTTTCATCAACCCAATAGGGGATGAATACACGAATGAGCCGAAAATCAAAGTCGAACGAGTTATTTAAATTGAGGGAAAGTACCTTGGTAATGATTAATGATATTCGAACCACTATCATCGCTAATTCGATTAATATTGAACATCCTCGTATTCAAGTGATTTTATAAAAGTACCTATTAGTTTCCTGGTTCTCTTCTGGTTCCTGGTAGTTATAAAAAAAAGTATTCAGAACTAATTTGTGAAGAAAGATCTTGAAGAACAACAACTATTATAGTGCAGATGGTAGCGTATAGTGGTCTTTCAACCTCCTGTAGGTAAGCGCCCTTGTTTTATTTTAAAGATTTTGTATCCTTCTTCGACGATCATAACTCCCTTGATTTGTGTGTAAAATTAAAAATGACTACTGAACTCTAACTGAACAAAGCCTCACCTTTCCAACGCTGTGGTTTTTTTTTTTTTTTTTTTTTTTTTTCAATGTACAAATTAGTGGTGAAAATCGCGTTTGAATGTAAAACAATTTGAGTTTTTTGAGGGAATGGAGTTTTGGTGTTACTTATACGACTTGACCATGGCCATGATACGAGTCAGGTATCGTTTTCCACGTAACGTTTGACGCTGAATCTATTGGTGACACTGCGGACTCATTTTTAATGATAGAAATGTTTTTACTCGAGGGAACTAGAGCCTTTTTGGACATAAAACAACTTCCGACCAATTGTTTTACGTATCGCTGATCTTCGTGTGTTTAATACATTTTGCCACGTACTTACGGACCAGATTTCTACTAGTTCATCGAAACATGAGTCGAAGGCGTTTTTAGGTCCAAAAATGCACAATCCTCCTCAAAGAATCCATTTTCTGTCTGTCAGAATGATTCAGCAGTGTCACCATTCGATTTGGCGCCAAAAGGTGCGTAGAAAACGACACCTCACTCCTCTTGCCATGGTAAGGTCGTATAACACAAAAACACTCAAGTTTCTCAAAAACCCCACGTTTTTTGCATTCATCAGTGCTAATGAGCACTGGAAAAAACAGGCGATTTCCTGGTTTTGACAAATTTACTTTTCAGGCAAAATGTTTACCCTTTTATTCCTTTGAAAACATGTTGATTAGACATCAAAGAAATAGAAAATTTAACGATCTTTCCAACGGTGTAGTAATACTCAATTGTACACTGAAAAATATGGGAGTTATGATCGTTCTATAAGGACGTAATGTCGAGAAAGGGAACACAAAAACTCACGAAACGGGGGGTTTTAAAAAAACTCTATGAGACACTTCTTGTTGGAAATGAACTGTAGAACCGATTCCTGAAGTGTTGACAGTCACTAGCGTAAAGCGCTGATTTAATGAGTAATCCTTCTGAGGTAGGGCAACCAGCAAAATTCTATGAAGTCCATTTCTCTATTGAACGACTCCAGGAGATATACCCCCATCCAGAACAATAGATAGTTAAGTATTCCTAAAGTTCTCTAGTATTTCTTTACCAAGTAAAATAAAACACCAGGAGATACACCCCCATCCATTATATTATTCTTGGCTCGGAAACTGAATTTAATGTCTAGATATTCTAGGCTTTGCTTATGTACCAAAATGATGTAAGACTCCATCAAGGGTATATACCCTCATCCATTATACATTTTGGTTCAGAAACAGTATTTACTTCTGGTAAATTTAAAATTTAGAAGTCAGCGTATTTTACCGTGAGACAGGTTTTGCGAAGGACAACACAGGAATTGAGAGATAGTGATAGGTAGAGGTCTAGCCGCAGAATGGAATAAATACCTTAGGTCCGAGGCCTCTCCCTTATATACTCCTTCCCTTCCCCTATCGTCTAGGGTCAGGTCAAAAAGCTGCCCTTTTCCCTAGGGCAGTGACCTTGTTCCCAAGTTTATTGATGATTCGTATTCTGATATAAAAGTTCACAACAATTGATAATAAACATTTGTATATAGGTACGTACCGACAAAACCGAAGTGTTTGACACCAATAAAGCCCAGTAACTGACGAATATTTCGACACCCACCGCAGCTTCATGGGGGTGCAACACGAATGTGAAATTCCTCTTTTGATCAAAACAAATTAGGACGTTATAACAGCCGGGTAGTTTTTATGTATCACAAGTGCTTTTCCGTCAGTTTCAAGTGCAGTGCAATTCAGTATAAGGCAGACCAACTAAAAATGTTATCAATTTTCAAAAAAAAAGAAAAAAAAGTAAATTGAGGCTTCCCCTCGTCTTCGTCGAATCTAAGCTAATTTCTCAAGGTACCCGAAAATATATGGTTAAATCATGAACCTACAACTCTCGGATACTAATAGTAGATAGGTATTTATACTCATTTGTTATATACCTACACAAGAAATATTGATTGTGAACCTCGTTATATAATTACCCTAGGTATTTACTAATAATACTAACAGATTTTTACAGATGGGTGATCTATATAGAAAATAATAAACTGCTGTGTTATGATTTGCATTGAATTTGATTATCTACCAACGATTCGAGGGGTGAACGATTCAAGCTGCAATTATTCCAATATCCATTTGATGATAATGGTACTAGGTATACGTATGTAGGGTTGAGGGTGAAGAGAAGGGAAATCGGCCTCTTCGATAGTTCAGTCCGACATGTTTCGCTTCAATTAACCTCATCAGGGAAATTATGCTTGTAGGGGAATTGCACAGTTACACAGTAATACGGATGAGAAAGAGAGGAACTTTCGATTGAATAGTTTTTGTTTGTGAGATTGTTTCATATCGTCCATTACATTCAGCCCCTCATTGATGTCAATGTGACTCCTATTTTTTGAAATTTCATTGGGTTTTCGAAGTAAAAACCACCACCTATGTATCACCTCCTTTTGGCTAAGGTATTTAAGTGAGCACTGCTCCTGTTTATGTTCATGCTGGTGCGCAGTGGACGGTGTGGAACAATCCCACAAACCAAAAGTATTCATTCAAAGGTTGTTCTCTTTCTTCTTCGTACTACTATGTAATTAATGAAGACGTGGAATTCCCTCACAAGCATAAAGTCCCTGATGAGGCTAATTAAAGCGAAACATGTCGGACTGAACTATTGAAGAGGCCAGATTGATTTCTCTTCACCCTCATCCCTACGTACGTTCGATGATATGGTTTTATATCTGAATTTAAAAGCAAGGACGTTAATAATTGACAACCTATCTCCCTCTGAATTAAATTCATTTCCACAAATGTAATTCGGCAGTTCATTCCAATAGAATTAATTTAAACGGTTGAATGTAATTCCAATTGCAAAGCAGCTGAGCACAGTGTCGTTTCAGTATTTCTTCGGTACAAGCTGTGAACACGTTTTTAGATGGTAAAACGACTATTTGGAGTGTGGAAATAAAATTATGAACTAAAAGAGGTATTTTAGATAATAAGCGCAAAATGTAGTTTTGATGTTTGAAATTCATAATAAAGCATTAGCAATAGCCTGGAATTTTATTCGAATTTGACACTGAGTTATCTCACGATGGGAAAAAATCCTGGATAATCAGGTAGTTTCGACGGAAGAAAAAGAAATTTCGAGATGCAAAGGAAAGGAGAATCTCCTTTCTGATGAATCCTGGATAATCAGGTAGTTTCGACGGAAGAAAAAGAAATTTCGAGATGCAAAGGAAAGGAGAATCTCCATCTGATGGGGACTCACTTGAAGGCGAATGACCAAACACAACTACCTAAATAGTTTACTGACAACCATTATTACTGAGGACGGTGAGCTACCTACGTACAGGTTCAGAGCAATGAGATTCAGATAGTTACCACTTTACTCGTTTTTGTGGAAATGCCGTTGGACACAGCATTAATATTTTGTGTGTTGATAGTATATAATTGTACCAGGAAAAATACTTGAGTAAATCCCCGCTAAACGAATATGAACGAAGTACTAATTACATTGACTAATTTTAGGAAATGATTTTGGAATGCAAATTGTTGAATGATATCACCATGGAAGTCCATTCAAGCGTATTCTGAAACGAATCCTGATGTTGAATTCAGTCATTCCGCACGATATCTGATTTAGGAACGCTCTGAGAATCCCAAACTGAGCTAAAATATTATCGAAAGTGTAATGAAATTTCGTAAAACTATATCCAAATTTATGTATAACTTATCAGAATACTCGTCTATAATAAACATCGTCCGGGAAAAACCAAAAGCCGTGGGTCAGCAACCTTACAAGACATCTACTCTACCTCCCATAGGGGGGGGTGAGGTATAGATGTAGTATAAAAGGGACTGATCCCAAGCCTGGGGATTCATTCCTTCGGCAATTCCAGAACTTAAAAGTAGGAAACTGTGAAACCTGTGTGTGTTGTCCATTGCTATACCTCTCTCCAAAAAATAAGGTAGGTACGCTAAAACAACCTCACCAATTCGAGCCAGTAAATTCTGTCTTCTGAACCAAATATTTGAGTGACTAAGTGCACAACACTATAATGTTTGGTAAAAGGACACAAGGGAACTAATCGTAAAAGTATATTCAACACTTCTATTCTCTGCTGGACTGACTATATAGGTGTATATCACCGGGCCGTCGCCCAGTCGAAGTAGAACGCCTAGAATTGTATAGTTACCCTTACCTCGAGAGGAAAGACACATTGGGAAGGAAATCCAATATTTCTGACTAAGCAAATATTTGCTCGCAGGCCATCAGAATATTGGATCTGAACCAATCATGTGTTTCAAACACATTATCAAGATTTGTGCGCATCCCTCCGTTGGACATCTGACTAATCCTAAGGCCGGACATCGTATCCAACATAGGTATGTAAGGAACTTGATAATCTTCTCAAGATGAATTTTAAATATTAGCGCTTATGCCAATACCCCTAGCAAAAGGGGAAAGTGAAATAGTAGTCAAAACTAAATTCCCTACAGAAAGATACGTTAGAAATCTGGTGAACATTTTTTTAAATTGAATTGCTATAGAAAATGGTTATCTGGAAATTCGCTCATAAGGCCAACTTGCATCACTGACACTTTTAGGTATTTTCACATCGTTTAAAATATGTATACGAGTGTAAAATCGAGTGTTGAGTCCCAGGTTTCACTAAACTCATTTACAATAACTAGGCGTCCCAGACTCCGATAGGGAACAGGAAATTAGGTGATTCATTATTTGTTGAATCACTGCATTGAAGAGCAGAACACTGCGGTTCTCTCTTGTGAGTTCAGTTGGTGGAACGGCGGTAGGTTGTTTGAGCGCGATTGTGGGAAGAGTTCCGATTTCACTCACTCGAACAGGTACCTTTGAAGCATCTTGAAAGGTGGCTTTGGATTGGGTCGCTTGATTTTGAATTCGAATCGCTAATGAGGTATCTGTCTGAAACCACTAGTTCCGTATTCAGGAACAATATAACTACCTGTGTGTTTGTCAAACGGGAGGAATCAAACCATTGATGACCTTAACCTGTTCAAAAACTACTCCGACCAAAAATAAGCGATTTTTGAAGAAAAAAAGTGTACGTTTTTAATACACCATACAACCGAATCAATGTGAGACATTTTCTTGGGGTATTTTTCCACGGTGAATCATGTGATGATCTAAATCTTTCGAATCTAATCTCTACTCACAGTAAAGACAGGTAGCGACTTGGAGATTGTTCACGTTAAAGGGGCCACCCTGTATATCCATCCATTAAGGAACAGAACTTATTTCTTTTAACGCGAGACGTGAGACTTGATAGACACCGAGGTAATCTCATTGATTCGTTGGATGTGGGTTGAGATCCCACCAAGGAAAAAGAGTAGGAATTGGATGAACAATTTAGTTGGAGGAGTTTTGGTTGGAGGTAAAACGTTATCACCTTTAACATGGGGAAATTCTATATAAAATTGGAGTAATTGTGCCACGCAATCGTTCTCAAAGTGAGATTTTTAAGTAATCTTTAAACTCCATTGGGTTCTATTGAAAATACAATGTATTGATGTTCAGGGTAATAGTAGGGTTTATAAAGTTTGAACATGAGGGTTTGATTATTGAGGACAAACTGGCAGCAAACAGAGAAAGAATTAACAAACATTAATGAAAACGATTTTGAGGACAACTTTCCGCAAATCATCTATGTGAACAACCGTACTAACAACATAACAATGTAACGATAGTAGGTAGTACATGATACTCGGAGAGAATCTAGAACGACATTTTCCAAAAATATAATTATAATATTGTGGACATATAACTTGTGGTTATAGGTAAGTGCAGCAAAATACTTCCTATGAATATCATGGTAAATTGGGCTCTAACTAGATAAGCGAAGAACATAAAATAAGTAGGACGTTACTAACATATCCGTTCTCTATGATTTATCTTCCGGTGTTGCTAAGCTGGATAACTATCACTGTGTATGTTATGCACCCACCGACGACCTGTGGAATAGAAACAATCTAAATTACTCTCGTTCCTATGTAGCCCAGGGGACATTATTTCGTAATCGTGGAAATGAATGTGATAGCTGACCGAAGAGAAAACTGAGCTGTTAAGCACGAAGAATCTACCAGCGGATGGCCTGGATACCTTTTTCATTGCTAGGTAGGTAGTGATCTCTCTCTGGAACGTTCCATTCATAACTTCATGAAAATTAGCAATACCTAAATATATTTCGTACATATTTCATGTCAATGTTGTGTGTAAAGGTAAAATTCTGCAGCTTATGAAATGAATAGCTAATAAGTGCTAAGAAATTATTGATTTTATTACTGTGCGGTTAGCCAATGCGAACACCAAACGTGGGTCCAAACATGGATGAGATCTTACATCAGTGTAGTAAACATGGTTGCGTATAACCCTCCTCGTCAAAGCGTTGTAGAATTTCGATGACTGTGAAAATAATACATACATAGATGAGTAGATATACAAAAATACCGTCCTATTTTTTGTGATATCTGAATAACTCAATTTTGTTTTCCATGTTTAAATTTAATTTAATTTCTTCTAGGATGGAATACTACCTTAAAAAGTGGACGGAACCCTCATTTTGTTGCAAGTTGCACATAGTAAACTTTCTTGGAAGTGCTTAAGATGCCCTGATTTATTATTTCCTGTGATTGGCAATGCATTAGCAATGATCGTTCATTCAGAGTTGATTGACAACTAACATCACCATGTAAGTGCGGTATACGACTATGTTACCCTCGTTGGGACATGAACCTTCACGTGTTAACAGGGAAGTGCATAAAGTGTAAGTAAGCATGAATAATTACTGGAGAATCGAATTTTATCTCGTTCGGCAACACATGACAGTAAGTAGTGATAAGGTGCAGAAATACAAGCTGTAAGTACCTTTGAAGAGCAGCCATTGACGAAAAATATAGGCTTTCCTTCGTAAAAGGGTTTGAGAAACAGTTGGATTTCAGATGAATATTTTGCACAACTTCTGCCGATATTCTCAAGAGAATATCGGAAAAGTAAAACTGGATAGAGAAGAACCTTCCAGCTGTATCACTCAGATAATTCGAATCTTGATGTCGTCGTATACATACAAGCTCTTTTAGGTTATAAGAATTTTTAAACACGAAAAAGGAGATGTTTGATTTTAGACGTCATAACTACCAATCAGAACAACAAAGCGATGAGTCCTATGGGACTTTCGGCCACATTGTCCGATATTATGAGCATCCTCCGCTCAAAGGACTTTGTATACATCGAATAAAGTTCAACATGACAACTCCTATACAATCCAGTTATTCAAAAACCCAATAGTGTAAAATCGTAGTACATGACAGCTAATCTTGATATCTGGATCTTTTCGTATACTCCAAGAGGACATTAAATTCTCCCCGTTCATCTGGTGATGCTGTAGATATGACTAGATTATTGATCCGATCTCTGTAACAGCTCTGTACGTGAGCAGTCCGGTGTTGAGAGTTGCCATGGTCAATATTTCGTTCAGCATTTAAACACCGTAAAATGGTTGACAAATCCCTGCTGATATGGAAACAACACCGATAGCCTCAAAAAAACAGCATTTGATGGAAGTAGTCACATCATTGGAGTAGGTGAACACACCATGAATATATCCTCGCTATACCAGGGTAAAATGGTTTTAATGACATTGTACTTTGGAAATGTTGGGAGTGGTTATTTGCTAATTCAACGCTGTTTCTACAACACTGCTCTTTGCTGAATACACACTGAAAACGGTTTGGAGATAACGGCTGCGATCTACTACCTTTCAGGTGAAATAATGTAAGTTTGATGACATAACAACCCATGAACACAACACCAGTAATGAAGATGAGGTCAGCGATACTAATCCAGTCTCGTTATTCCATACCACAGTATTGGCGTGTCATATGTAGGATGACATATTTATGAATGACATATTTACATATACATGAATGACTCTTTATGGGATAATATGTGCCTGGTTGGCTCATATTATCGTAATATGTAAAAACGTATCTATATATAAAGATATGAAGGGTTTGATTTCCTGATCAATTTCATTTACCAAAAGTTTATTTTTCTTTATCCTATGTTTAAAATTCATTTGTCTATAATTTGAACATATCTGCCGAGAGTTCAAATTGATATGCTAAAAATGTTTAACAACGTATTAATCATATGACATTGAATGATTATATGATATGTGTGAAATTATTCATTTATCATGTCACATTGTTCACCTAATTGCTTTGAAACTTGGAGTTATACAAGACGTGGCGGGGAGAGAGAGTAGGTGGGCTAGTGCAACATTGATGAGTACCTACTTACTTCTTCTTGTAGAGTATGGCTGTAGGCAGTGATGAGGTGAAGAAAATACACGTCGTACGAACCCTGCATTGCAGCCATTAATAAGAATGATATGGTCTCGGTCGTTGAGGGTTTGAGAAATTGTTGTATCACCAGATGTACATCTTGAACAACCGTCACAGATATCCTAAAGCAATAGAAGAGCAATTGGAAGGAGTAGAATCTTCCTGCAATATCACTCAAAAAGTTTAGGTTTTGATGCCGGCGTATGAGCTCCTTGAGGTTTCCAGATTTGTCTAAACATTTATGAAGATGTTTGAGCTCTGACGTCAGAACTTCCAATGTCGAGCAATACAAGAATGCTATGAGACCCATGACAGTATTAGTGAGACTGATTGAGATAATCATTAACCTTCGCTCGAAGGATTTAGTCCATACAGAATACAAGTTGAGAACAATAGCTCCAATTAGCCAGTTATTCAGAGCGGAGGAAGTGTGATATCGCGATATGCGACATCCGATACTGACAGCTGGATCTTTCTCTGTTCCAAGGTATTTAACGAGCATATTCAAATCTCCAGTTCTTTTAGTAATGGCGAAGAGGTGACAAGATATTGATCCGATTTCCATGACTGCCCTGACAATATGGAGGACGATATTGAAAACGGCTGCAACCATGATTTCATCTGGCATGAAAATTCCATACACCACTTGATATGATGCTGAAACCACTATCAACACCAACATGGGAACGGAAAACTTGTACCATCCCTCTGAAATCGTCCAATCATCACTGTATGGAAATAAACCGACAATTCTTGCCACCGGAAATAAAGGTTTCAATGATTGACGATACTGGGGATGTTCCTGTTTGAGCGTTTTGGGTTTACCAGTTACCTTGGCCATCACTGAGTACTGACTGAAGGTGTTGAAAAGGGCGCTGTTCTATTTACCTCCTCAATATATGCGACTTGATGACACCAAATGATACTGATGATGACAGCCCTAACCATTGTTTCCATTCTAATATAACGAGCTCATATAGATACCTAATCTGATAATATCCATATGTGTATCATTTTCCATATACCTACTTTTATTCATTCGGATCCTGGCATACTAGAAAACCACTTCAGTGCCTCGTGAAACTACTTATCCATGCTATCACCGGAAACTTAGTCGGTACCTATTCTAATAATTTGTAAACCTATCAAATTACACACACAAAATAATGTCTATCACACTTTTCCTTATTTTCAAGAATAAAACTTTGGTTTTCTTAGTTGGATGGCAAGAGTTTTTAGACAAACCAGGTACCTATATTATAATGTCTTGATCATAGTTAAAACTTCAGAGGACAGAATTGCACGCCAAGACGCGTAGACATCGTTGATGGACTAACATCAAGACTTTCACGACTACTTCAACTAAAAAAACCTTGCTATCTAAATTTTTCAGTCACCTAATACAGGAAGTGTAGGATTCCCATATATGTAACTATAACATCAGAGCTGACACTGTATCTCAAAGGAAAAATTTACCTCATCACGAAGGACACAGTCTCACCTATAATTTAATTGAAACATGGAATCAGTAATTTACCACTAGGTGGAAGTGAAGTAAAGTTGGAGGAGAACTGTGGTAAGGAAATTCACGGATCGATTTTATTTTTTATATAAGTACATTGCTCTGTCATTTAGTAATCCGCGATTTGAAACATAAACAAGATAAAAGGGGTGCAAGGGAGTGATTTAAAACTCTCGTGATTGGGACGTCTGAATCATCCAGAGAGGGCTCAAAGTCAGATTATTGTAGCAGCGCTACAGGATGGCCATGAATAGACAATAAACTCGTACAAATTAATATCAACGTAGGAGCACTTCCCTATGTTGCATCCGCTGCTCTCAATACAAATTTCGTAATACCGGCGCATAGCAGGGGGTGGGTTCCAATGAATATGCATTCCCCGAGGCGACTGAATATGGAAATTACAGCTACTTGAAATCGAAGAGGGAAATCATAAAATCTTGTCTCCTCTGATATCCATCTCTCTTCATTCGTAAACATGACGTTTAAGTAGATTATCTAAGGAACTGAGACTGATTGTACTTATACTACAATTCATTAAAAGAACTGAAAAAAAGTAGCTGGCTTTTGAACCGCTAGCTCCAATATAATCGACATTGGTCAATTATTATTATGACGAACTTCAAGGGAAACCTTCCCATTCTCCATTTATTCAATTGATACAATATGTCCCCCACCATTGTAGGTGCATTGGATTAATTCATATATTTCATAAAGGGAGGTAAATAAGTGGGGATGGGATATTTATTTAATCACAAATGTGAAATTAGTAACAAAATATATATTTTTTTCTTTTGAAATTAGCATGAATACGTGAAATGGATAAATTATTTCCTGGAATCTGTAAAAATTGGTGGAACTTCTCGTATAAAAATGCTTAAATTACGGAAAACACAGAGTACAAGCCCGAATGAGTTTTCAACTACGAACAATTCACTAATGCAAACTTCGTGGCCTTCGTGAGCTCTGGTTAATCCAGGCCTCTTGTTACTCAAACAAACGGTGATCGTTATCGACATTTTGAACAACGTTTGAAATTGAAAACGCTCCAAATTATTACACAACGGTTTGGTGGGAAAAAAAATTCCATTTGATCAGCTGGTTTTTGAACGGGAAATTGGCCTACTTGGAAGACTCTGCGATTCGTGCTCTAAAATCTCTTCATTTTCTTTCGTTCACCCATCAAGTCCTTTCATGGAGCGAAGGGTTGGTCCTAGGTCTCGTGCGACGTCGAAAATTGTGATCTATTTGAAATCGATGAAAAAATTATTCCTCACTATTATAGGGAATAATTATATATTATTCATTCCAGGGTCCATGTAAATGCCTAGTTTTTTTCTAATAGTACGAGAGAACTTTGAGCCTGGAGCTTGTGCTGCGCCTGTCTCGTACTATCCAATCGAACGCTCTAACGATCTGAACCAGCCTTCGACCTGAGTTAACCTTACACCTGTTGGGTATAAGTCAATGAGTTATGACGCAATTTGAAGGTTGAGGAGACACAGATATCAATTCATATAGAATATCTGTTCGTTCTTGTTGAGCTCGCGGCATGAGAATGTGCCCGGGGTGGGGTTATTGTTTTAGTTCTCATTTCAGTGAACAAGTTTACCTAATTTGTCCCACCCCACGACATGAAGTAAGGCCGTTTCAAGAACCCTCATTTTGAGAGGATTCCCCTCGCAGAACAGCCAACCTTCTCTTTTTAATAGAGTTGTGATGAACGCGTGTTGTTCAAAAGTTGGCCTTCTCTTTGTTGCGCCGTGGAAAACGCAACACAAAATGATCGCATTCGCCACTCCCGAAAAGTTTTTCTCACAAACGCATTTTCCTCCACTTCAACTCGTGACGGAGGACGATTTCAAAGCTATTTTTCCTCTGTTCCCCCGTTTGTTTTTTATATCCGGAATTAAAGTTTCTCTTCGAATGTCCCAGTTACGGAGTACCGCCAGGTTACTCGTGTTTGCAACTTTCCAGAACCAAATGAAAATTGAATCTCCGTTCAATTCCCCTTTATTTTTATCGTTGAAACAAAGAATGTTTGAACTGAAGTTACAACAAATGTATTCCAAATACCGTTGAGCATAGTCACGGATTCTCTCAATCCAATTCAATCTGTATATTTGCGGCAGTAAAATTCAAGTACATCACAATGATCAGAAATGATGGTTATGAGTGAATGGTGGGAACATGAAGATTTGAAGCATCAAATTAGCTTCTGTGTGTCACACATACAATGAACCCCCCCCCCCCCCAGAAGGCACACAATGGAAAGACAACATACCATCAGGAGAGCCATCCCCGGGCGAGACAGAGATTGCCCAAGCCTACACACACGCAACACACTACATCCATACAATAAACTACATTTATACCAAACACATTAATAGAAAAATAGAATCTGAAGAACAATAAAAAATGCTTGTAAAAACATAAGAGTGAGTATAAATAAATGACATCATACAGTAAAATAACATGAAATCACAAACGAGTAGGTAAAGCAAGAGTAGGCTACAACATATATTATTGCTCTGCGAAACTGAAAACTACACAACCAATATTGATCAACAAATAATGCATGAGTACTTTCATAAATATTCCTCAATAAAAATGATCACGTCAAAATTATTAGGTAGTAGTATGAGTAAGAAAACATACTACACTACCTAGTTGTAAAATCAGGAATATCCTATTGTTACCAGCAAAGCTGTTTTAACCGACTCAAGGAATTCATCAAACGAGAAGAACGCATTTAGCTGCAAAAATAATTCCAAGCTCTTCTGAGCTTATCTACCTGAGGAGGTAGATAATGAAGTCAATTCTTTTGGTAGTGCATTAGGTATAGAATTTGGGACCCCAGAAATTGGTTCCGTTTCGGAATTTATTCTCAAAAAGTTCAACGATAGTCCACGTTCCATTATTCTTCAAATTATAATTATGCTCATTATTTCCTCTTTTGTCATACTCACTCGAATTATTATACACATGACAGACAGATTGAAGCATAAATAAACAGGGTGACGTCAGAATTTTCAACCTCTTGAAAGCACTACGGCAATCTGCTCACAGTGTTACACTTTCCAGCACGGTCGTCGGATCCTTAACTAGGAATAGTAAGTAATAACTGGTATTGCATAATTATCTGCACATGCGCTATTTATCCTGTACGATGTATGATGACAATAAACTCATACATTCATTAACCCTCCAGC
>JAEMON010000005.1:16125687-16139085 GCA_030264115.1 Lygus lineolaris
GCGCTGGGGGGTTAATTCATTAATTCAGTAATTAATTCATTCATTAACTCATTCATTCATTCATTCATTAATTCAATCATTCATCATCAATAATATTTTTTGAACTCCTTTTCTTTTTTAATAGATGAGTAATTAAGGCGATTTTCAGTTCATCAGGGAACCTTCCATGACGTATACAGTCGTATATCAACTCCGTTAAAGGCAGGCATAATTATTTCTGTCAACATTTTGGAGTTCATGCAACGGATTTCATAGGTAAATGAGTTATTAGGACTAACAATCGCATTAAAAACATAAAATGTCGTTATTTCATGAAAATTGAAACTACTACCAGGAGATCGGCAAAAACAAATGTCATAGGGTTTTAATTTTACACTACGATTCCATTACAATCTTATCATTGTTATTAATCTTGGCGTCAGTAATCGCAGCGCGGTGCTGAGCTTTAGCACAATTGACTTTAAATTTATCCAATGCATTTTTGGTGAACTCATACAAATCTCGAAGACTATCAACTATATTCTTCAGATATTTTAAGTTGTCATTATACCAATTGCCCTTACCAATTTTAGAGCCCTTAATCCTTAGCATTTTTTCTGGCAAATATTGGTTGATCTATTACCTAACCACTTCAAGAATAATTACCCACTTTGTATTTGTGTCAATTGAAGGTTTATAGATGAAGCCTCAGTCAACACATTGTAATGATAGTTTCAACAAATCAAGACCAGATTAATTCACAGGACGACAAAGTTTTCTGGAAGTACTCAGATCATTCTTAGATTTATGAGCCTCACATGAGAATACAACTGACTTATGATCAGAAAATCATCTTGAATCGTTGCAGTTGATCTACTATTTCCAGAGAAATTGGTAAATACATTATCCAAACAACGATCACCCCTAGTAGGCTCATCTGTACCATGGGCGAACCCAAATGAACTGAAAAAATTACAGAGATCATCTAATGGTTGTGAGTCACTTAAGAAACAGACATTCAAATCGGCCATAAAAACGCCTCTTATCTTATTGGTGAGGTTCAGTTCAGAAAGAACTTCATCGCAGATATCCAGGAAACCATGAAGATCATTTCCCGGAGCACGATAAGCTGCGAAGAACGTTAGGCTATGATCTAATAATCGGATACCAGACAGGTCACAGAGGCCTGCCACTGACGATTTTTGAATTCCTCCACAAACTTCAAAACGTAAACCATCCCTAACAAAGATAACCACGCCTCCAAAACCATATTGTACGACAGAAAATGCCACCTATGGTGGATCCATCAACCATGATATATAGCCAGTGCTCTCCAATAGCAAGCAAATCAACATCAAACTCCTGCGCTCCTATAAATGCATCAAGTTCATTGATTTTATTTCTAATGGAGCATATATTCATATAAATGAAATTTAGAATAACTGACGAATTCCCTTTTGGTCTATTATACTTCACTGGGCAGTCAACAATTCCTGAATTTAGAATATTAACATCAAAAGCTTGCAAAATTAAAGGTTGGGTGTCGGTTTTATCTTTTAAAAATCCATATGGTGTTTTCAACTTCCTTCAGACGACTGTAAACATTCAATTATTTTGGCTGCCATGAATTTAGTCCTCCTTTCATCCAAGTGACCCCGAGAACGATTGAAATAGTTCTCAGGAAATCCTGGAAAAGATACACCTATATTGAACATTGTAAATTCTAATTCTTCTTTGGAGGGGTCAGATTCTGTTTGACAATTTTGGAAACGTTTTCACTGTCAGCCCATTGATCCCCGTGAATGTATTACCATGGGCTTTATCTCCAAACCATTCGTGATAACCAGGATCGTTAATGATATAAAGTGCAGAAAAATATTATTCGGCTGGACTTACGAGGCGGCTGGATTGATGGGTGTCGTAAAAATACCATGAAACAAGCGATACACATTAACCAGGAGTAAGATTTAAATTTGATACACTCTGGAGAAGGGAAATTCTTTCATGGTAAGTTATATTTTACGTTTCAAGATAAATTTGGAATCCAAAAATCGAATCGACCCACGGTCAACGCTTATTGATGGGCTGGTAGATCTGGTCAATCATTGAAGAATATTGTATCGATTCGTGGCCATCGAACCCCCGCGGCATCTCAACTGAGTGCCTCGCGCCAGCGGCGACCCAATAAATGACCCCACAAGACTATGCTCTCCCCCCCACCACTCGATCTGGGATTTACCGATTGAGCCTCTCGGAACCCCGTTGAGAACGCGAGGTAACCAATGGCACAATCTCCTAATGGACTGAAAAAAAAGCTCTCACACACACACCAAGTCAATGGTTCAGTAGTCCACCCAAGCTCGGTGCCCACTTGCGCCCATCTCAGAGTTCTGGCCCCTCTGTCGGCATTTATCAGCTATTTAGACTAACGAGCTTCTCTTCGCTTCCTAAAGTGGATTTCCCTTTGGAGTAGGCGGCTCTCCCAAAGGAGCTTCAATAGCCCCTGATGGGCTTTGTCCTAACCTCCCAGCTTCCAAACTCGTTTTATATTTTTTCTTCCCTTACACCTGCTTTTATCTTGTAAATTGCTTCCGCCACGTTGACCCTCTGCTCAACCCTCTTCAGGACTGTCTATTTACACCAGGAGTAAAGTGAGACAGAAGCAAATTACTGTTTGGAGGATTCAATTCACGTCAAACTGCAGCAAAACATGATTTCAGCCGAGGAATTTTCCCCATCATAATATGATGGGGTTTTCCCCTTAAATAATATGAGGATTATAATTTTACGGAAGAAAATCGGTCCTCTGCGAAGCGTTTGTGCTGCTGCTCCTCCTTACCCACTCTAATCCCGGATGCCTTTTGAGTTTTTGTTAGGACGAATTCCGTTACATACTCGTATTATTCGATATAAAATGCTATGGTCGGTAGTTAGAAATTCTGAATACGTGAGGAGTGGTGGAATCCTGTGTTGTTTCTGATCCATTCGCATGGTACTCAGTAAAAACGGTAAACTGAACACTATGTAGCCACGATTTGCTAAAACCCTGAAATTTATTGACGCAATTAGACGCAACACGTATACGTCTAATAAATGACGCAACATGCAACACTTCGAATAATTGACGCAACACTTATACTTCTGTATGGTCGGAAAGAAATCCTACAAATTTGTTTCACTCAATAAATCTTTCTTCAGTACAAGGCATTCTATCTCCCTATTTTCAAGTAGGTGTACAAAAGTATCATCCACAGTTCCGCACAGTTTGAAACGCGACTTGATAAAGATGGAAATACGGATGATGTAAAATTAGCTGAAGACTTTCAGTAGTACTGAAATAATGATAAATTATTATTGATTTAAGATGTGCTATTTGTGGTGTAGACGCACGTGACAATCATAGTGTAAACGCTACAAAGACGAAAAATTTGATTTGATATCATAGGTATTAGTTAGTTTATGTTTTAGGTTTTCAACCCTTACAGTTGAAAAAAAGTAAGGTAGACGGGAGGCTTTTTTAAAATTCGATTTAGGAATTCTACGTACCTATCCTGAAATAAAACATCCCATTTTGAGGGGGTTAAATACATTTTTTTCTTGCTCGATTCCAAAGGTTCAGTATTGAAATTAGTAAACCGAAATTGATGATCAAATCGATGGAAAAACATACCTTCTTGTTTGAAGTTTTCGAAATAAGTTGGGGAAAATACCATCCCTTAGTTTGAGACTAACGGTAGCACCAAGCTTTGAGGCACAAGTGCCATGGATGATTTGTTTTTATTCAATTTTAAGATTTTACATGGGTATCCTGAAACGTAAAACATCAGAATTTTGGGAAGGGATTAAAAAAATGTTTTTTGGGCCAATCCGAAGGTTCATCTTCGAAAATAATAAACCAAAAGAATCAGTCCACCCACCGTAATCCTCCATTGGCACTTTGCTCAGTTACCATGGTTCAAAATGAACGACATTCGTTAGGTATATAGGCCTCATTCGGGGTCTAGTTGTGCCTCAAAGCTTGGCGTTGCTGTCAGTCTCAGGGATGGGAAATATGGAATGCCATTTTCGAAATGCCCAGGTGCAGCGTGAAAAAATACCAAGACAATAATGTATTAGGTACATGTGGTAGTTGAACAATCCACAAAAAAAAGGTTTTCCAAGTTTGGCGCATAATTAGCCCATGCATGTTTCGACCAAGAGTCGAGTGACGGGTGATTTTTTCATGAAATATCACGTAGAATCCGAATAATCTTTACTGAAAAGTGAGGATTCTTATTTGAAAAAAAAAGAAAAAAAAAGGGGGGGGGGGGGGGGGGTACCATTTAGCACTTCTTCCCATCTTCAAGAGTAGAGGAGATAATGGGGGTGGGAGCGTTATGTGGGCCACCTGTATATATTCAGGTATATAGAACTGACTACGAATGTAACTAGCATACAATGTGAAAAGTATGCATGAATTCAATTTAAATCTCGATACCTAGTCATCGTTAAACCCGGATTTTGTGACGCAAACTTGGGCACAATACGGGCCCTGCATGAGAATGCGAGATCCGGTAAAACTCGTCGGCTTTGCGGGGAATTGATTTACATACCAATGGACGGGGAGGGAACCTTTCATCTCGATACATATTTATGTATGAATCTCGTGTCCAACATGTCTGGTACACACCCCCGAGTACACCTGTGCATGATTAGTCCTGACCACATCGGTTTCAGACGGTCAAGCTATCGTTAAAAAGCCCCGTATAAAAAGGGAGATGTTGGAATAGCGAAGAAGGGGATGTTGGTGCTGAATGATTCATGAGGGAGTTTGTAATTCATTGGACGGTGAAAATACCGGTAACGACGTTGACAAATGGGTGTTTCATTGTCTGAAATAAACCAACGTGGAAAACCGCGTGTTACTTTTAAATGTAATCTAGGATTAATTGTTAACAGAGTGTAATCACAATCAGTGGGTTTAGTCAGGATAAATTGACAAGAGCGGTTAGGTAAATTCAGATGAAATGAAATCAGATCTTGAAATAAATCCAACCTTTTACTGATCAAACAATTTCTCCTTTGGGTGGCAACATGATTTAAAATTATTTAAGTGATTCAGAAAGCTTTGTTCCAGAAACTCATTCGTATTTGTTCTTTATTTTAGAACTCCATCATACCTCGTTTCGAAAAAAAAAGTTTGCCAAGTTAGGTCGGGCTTTTTCGGGTGCACACGGACGTATTTTCTCATATAAACAGAAGGAAAATAATCTTTGAACAGCTAAATATATTACAAGAACTATCAGTGGTAGGTACTGGTAGCCAGACAAAGGATCGCCAAATATCGTGTCAAAATAAACCCGACAAATTCCTGTTCGGTGATAGGTACCTATACATCTATATACGGTTATAACGAACCTCTTCTAGAATATCCACAACAGAGTATTCCCAATAATGCCGCACATCTATACCTTGACCATCGCCTCACATACCATCAGAACATGTTTCTGGTTTGATCGAGAACCGATGTTACTAAGAGCAGTTAAGAACTCTGCTGCACAACCCATATTTATCCTTGAAAGCCGATTTAGATATCAGGTCACATTAATCAATGTGATTCCAATTTTCCAATCCTATTGGCATAACCCATAATATTGGATTGTCCAGTGATGTAGCGTACCTGTCAAAGTTTTTCGTGGGTCATTAGCATTATTGTCTGACGATTTATTTATTAATCGTTTGTAACCAATATTCAACAACTCTCGATGTTATAATTTAAGTACTATTATTAACTTTAACCACTGTAATTTAACTATAATTTTACTCAGTATAAAACTACTCATGGATGACATAATATTTATGAGATCTATTCTGATAATACATCTAACAAAATATCACAAATTTACTTGTCCGGTCGGTACCAATGTTACGAATTCAAGCTATTATGAAGCCGGCTCTCATCACGCAACCTCTTCTACTATTAGCATCCAGAGCCCACAGATAAATCCTCTTCTGGGATCTAGTAGGCACAATAGCATGAACTAATGGCCGACCTGGATGAGGTCTCTGATTGCCAAGCGGCCACCGCGATTAAGGAGGCGCGTGCCCTCTGGATAATACCGTACATTATCGAGGCTATTATACGCAACCAAGGATGAGAGCCTCCCACTCACTCACTTTAAGCCCCTCTGCTTTATAAAGGCTTGGATTAGCTCGCTTCAGTCGAGGGTGAAACTAGTTGAATGGGAATGAACACCTCATCCAGGCGTTGTAACGTAAAGCCGCTAAGCGCATAACTGCCTACCCATGTATACAGGTATACAGTGTACAGTCAATAATTTTGAATTCCAATGGATAGTTCTAGAGAAGGTACGCTACCTAATTCCTGCAATAAACAACAATTAGGAAACCGACGGAAACCGCGTCTCTTCAAGTTTTCTCTGGGTGTGATACACATAACGATGGTACGCATATTAAATATGTAGTGGTTATTGTACGACATCCCTAACCTCCTAACCTCCCCCAGGAGGGACAACAGTGTTTTTCCACTCATCTGATGAGTTTCGAGAAAATAGATTACTGAGAATCAAATTTCAAAGATTCCCACAATGCTAGGTACTGCAATAAACATTTCAACTTATTGCATTACAATTTTCAAATAATTACATTATTATAAACATTACAAAATTTTGTATTGAAAACAAAATGATCTGGATACGATTGTTCCTTCTCCAGTTTCTTTAAAGAGCACTGGCATAAATGTTGAGTATACCTACACTCAAAGTCCAAAGAGAGG
Source organism: Lygus lineolaris (assembly GCA_030264115.1). Classification (NCBI taxonomy): domain Eukaryota; kingdom Metazoa; phylum Arthropoda; class Insecta; order Hemiptera; family Miridae; genus Lygus; species Lygus lineolaris. Next base: position 16,132,442 of record JAEMON010000005.1, read on the forward strand.
TTCCCTCCTTTTATTCTCGAGCGCGATTACCAATATGCTGCCGTGCAAAGGAAAAAAGCAGTTTCTCCAGCTGAGCAGAAAAAAAAGGTTTTGCGTTTTGTACCGTAAGAATCTCAATTTGGGTCGAATTTTTTTGCGAAGAGAAACCATATTTTCGACCCAAATTGAGATATGGCACAAAACGCAGAACCTCAATTTTCCAATAACTGCTCAGATGGAGAAACTGCTTCTCTCCTTTACACGGCAAAGTGATCCGATGATATCAAAGAGGCTAGCCCCTAAATACCCTCCAGTTAGTCGGTGAAGGCCCCTTTCAAACGCACCCAGACCTGGTCATATCAGTGTGATGAAGATGACATGAAGTCACTCCAAATGGTGTTTAGTAGACTACTACAACTGACAGCTGGTTGCATGCATCTGGTAGAGATGCTTCTTGATTCTTCGGCTTTGGCTCTTGAATTAACTCGTAGATTGATGTTTTCCTTCGCACGCCCGTGGCTCAGTTTCCCACTCGGAAATGAAGACAAACTGTTGAGACGCTGCCTGAGCGGTTTCCATTAAGAAATAAATTTCACCGCGGGGGCTCCTGCTGGCACTTCCTGCTGAGTAAACATCCATCTTCAACTATGAACCGAAATAAGTTACTCTTACCGCCTTTTCTTATAGCACTTCACAGAAATAATAAGAGTAGGCAGCGTGTCGGGTTGAATCAACATGACTCCATCACCACATGGGCGACTACATTTCCACGAGGGCGGAGTTCATTTCCTATGTACGACCTACCTCGTTCATGCTGACGGTTTTCTAGTCTTTTCAGTTCGTATACCAATGGAGTTTGGAACTTGATGCAGTTGACTTACAGTCACTCATTGTAAACGCTTTGGGAGTAAATCAGGAAAAAAGCAGGAAAGTAGAATAAAAGCATAGTCATTTACATATAATAAAATCTACCTAGTTATATGGAACGAACGAAAAAGTAACGTCCTGGGTACCAATGCATTCAGTAAAGACAGCTTCCCTTTCTGTGAAAGACGCAGTGTTTTGGGAAGGCATAAAAGGACACTGCATAGTGATATTTATGTTATAATCCACTGTAAGGATTTTATTCTATTTGCCTCAAAAATGAATTCAGTAAGCTCCTCGTATACATATGAAATTAGGAAGCCCATTAAGCTCGTAAAAATTTTAGATGTGGAGTGTAGAAGAAATTGACAATGAGTCACTGACATAAGAAATAAAATGTATTTATCGAAATACTTCAACATTATCAATTGTATTTATGATTATGAGTGGCAATGATAATTTTGTAATTCTTCTTCTTCTTCTTTATAACCCGAGAACAATAGACTCTCCAAATTTTACGCTTTGAAAAATGTTTTTCCCACGGGATCAATAAAAGAAAAAGAGGTAACATCCGATTTAAAATTTTGGTGATTAATAACGGAGAAAAGTTGGAAATCTTTTAAATACTAAAATCTTAAAGAGAGTAGGAGGGAAATCCATTTTTTCAACTTATTAGTCCCTAGTAGTATCAAGGTTATAGGGAGAGCTCCTATAAACCTTTTTATATTTGAAATTTAGGCATTTTTGAGGATATTTTGGGCAGATTCCATCCCTCCGTTAAGGTTGCTGGAATTTGATAAATAAGAAATAACCATAATTGTATTTTAATCCTCCGTCAGAAACGATGTTTTATCCAACGAGAATGGAATTGGATACAATATCGGATCTACCATCTTTGTGGGTTCAACTTGACCAAGTTGATCAGAACGAGGCCCGGAGCTATCCTGTTACCGCTTGGAAAGAAAACAAGGGCTTCAATATGAAATCCCGCGCGAGGCGGACGATGGGTGAGTTGGCGAGGATAACGTAACCACTTACCTCCAGCTATTTTCAGGGAGGGTAATATCACCGTAGGGGACTCCTTCGGATGGCCTGATTATTCATATGAGGATCATTAGTCGGGCACCTCACGCGCTTCGCCCTTTCAAAAATAAGCACTAAGTGGCTGCGTTGGTGGCCATGCCTTCATTGGAGATATGTGTAATATCTACCCTCTATAAATACAGCCATATCTTCCATCTCAGTTAGCCCAACCGTATCGTCGTTTACTAAGGTTCCTTGGTGAGGTCGAGCCTTCGGGCGATCTATTTCAATATAGAGGTAGTTGATTCAGAGGGTATCGCAACCAATATTTTCACTCCAGAGATGAAATTCGTTGGACAGGCGATCATAAGAACATACTCTACACTAAAAACTAATAAACTTGATGCGATACAAACGTTTCAACCATCGTCCAGGATGCCAGTACGATACATTTTGCAGCTAAGTACATGAGTAGATTTTGAGTTCTTCAACCTTCAGCCATGGAATCAACCCCTTTATTAAGTGTAACTGAGGAGGTATCCAATAAAGAGTAGTTGTTGAATTGAGCGTTCTATTTAATTTCGCTCCAATTTCGCCATGATGCATGTTGAACTAGGATCAATAGCTTCAACTTCAGTGCCGTCGAATAAAAGGTGCTGGCAAACAAATCGTGCTCCTGGAAATTTCGTTGAAAAACCTAGTTTGAAACAGTTTTTGAGTAAAAGAAAGTATCAAAATCGTTGTTGTACTTCCTGAGTGAAGCAGGGGAAGAAGAGTTGTTAACTTTTATCGTGTTATAATTTGTTCTTATTATACTTTCATCATTCGTAGATCTTTTCATAGAAATTTGATTTTTGGAGTTGTTATTGTTTACAAAATAGTTAGAGATTGACAGGCAACAACATGGATGTCTCGACAACCTCTCAGAAAAATCGGGTAAATTGTCTACACCGCTCCGGCGAATATACCTACGAGAAGACCTACGAGAATACGGAATATACCTAGCAAATCATATTACCAGATCCCACCCCACCCCACAACCACGAACCACTGAGTCACAGCCTCCACCAAACACATCCAATGATGTTGAACAGATTCAGGACCGGTTTGAATCAGGGTTTGTGGCTCCTCTGATAAACAAAGACACGGAAGGCGATAAAAACGGGATTCGGGAAAAGTGGTGGCGCCGCTTAGTTAAGCTCACTGGAAGGCAATACACAATCCCTTTTGGCCCAGTCGGTCGACAATTTGTTTCTCTCGTTACTGAAAAAATCTCAGGATTAGTAGAGGGCACTCAACGGTCAGAAAGAGTCTTCGTACTTTGGGGAACGATACCAGAAGGCTTTTGATTAGAAGAATGGCACCAGGAGAAATATGAGGAGCCAGTGAAATAAGCAGAACGAAGTGATCGACAGCTAGGACATACTCGGAAAAAGATAGACAAGGACCATAAAATCAGGGTTTTCAAATGACTGGTCACCAAAGGTAAGCTGAGGGAGGCCACACGATGGATTACAGATAGACAAACAAGCGGGGGAGTACTACAACCAACCTCACGACTAGCAGATGGACGAACCGTCCTGGAAATATTGGAAACAAAACATCCGAATCAGATGACACCTGATCCCGAGACATTCATAGACAGAGTACCGATCTACCCACAATGGAAGACATTGACGTTTCCGGTGATCATATAGCCAAGGCCGCCCACCTCCTAAAAGCAGGGTAAGGAAAAAAACAGTTTTTTTCATTTAAATAAAAAAAAACAATTTTTTTTTTTAAACAGTTTAAAACGTTTTTTTTCCTCTGTGAGACAAAAGTTTTTTTTTAGGTTGTTTAAAACTGTTTTAAACATTGTTTTAAACAAGTATTTAAAGATCAATCATCAAGCACTATAGCAGCGTTTGTGTTTCCGGTTCCCGATTGTGGTACCTCCTCAAAATTGTCCCATACATAATATTTTTTCCTCCCACTAGCCGAAGACATGGTAGGTACCTGTAGCTAACGGCAGACAAAACGCAACTGGATTCTTCGGGGGAAGATCCAGTATTATCAACCAATAAAGAAGAGAGGGATTCATACTTTCATAGTAAACACGACTATGAATTACATAGAAATGATTAGGAATAGGAAGTAGGAACAAGAAAAAATATTCAGGGGAGAACGTAATGCATTGACTTTCGCAGAAGGGGGAGGTGAATTCACCATTCAAATGAAAAAAATGACTCATCGGTGAATTTCTCTGGAACTCCAGAAGTTCGAACAAAGGAACAAAACCAAGTTCATTTCTACTTCCGAAAATTTCCAGGCTGGTGGTAGCTGGTAAGTATCTAACTTGTCATTCTGACTACTGGCGAATGGCGATGGAAATCTGTTGTACCTTACCTATTATGTTTTTTGTTGCTCATTTCTTATGAGTTCAATGTCATTTAACTTCTACACCTCCAGTTTGAAACGACTCACAAAGGGCATGTTTAAAACAGTATTAAACAATGTTTTAAAAACAATTTAAAACAAATGTTTTAAAACATCCCTTTTCCCAAATATGTGTTTAAAACACTGTTTAAAACAATGTTTTAAACAACTGGTCAAAACAATGTTTTAAACAAACGGTCAAAAAAGTACCAACCCTGCCTAAAAGGGAGAGCAGGTCCGAGCGGCACTGACTCTGAAACTTGGAGGGACATGCTTTTACGATTCGGAGCGCATAGCAGCCGCCTTCGAGATGCAATTGCAGCTTTGGTCAGGCGCATGTCAAACGGTATCATGGAATGGGACAAAATAAAAGCACTACTGGCTCGCAGAGGAGTCGCTCTGGATTTGAAAGAAAAATGTGGGGCTGACCAGTTATGTGCAGGAACAAAGGCAGGCATTGAAAGTGCAATTCATGGGATGTCTATGAGATTCGCAGACACTGAGAAAGAAGGAATGCTCCTCATGGATGCCACCAACGCCTTCAACGCTCTAAGTCGACAATTAGCACTGTGGAATGCAAGAATGCTGTGGCCCAGATGCGCAAGGTTTCTATTCAATACCTACAGGGGGTTCCCCACCACAGTGTTTAGGCAGAGTGACGAACGCATACTGAGCCGAGAAGGAACCACACAGGGAGATTTATATGGGATGTTGATATATGAGGTCGAAACGCTACCACTGATCAGAAAGCTCATGAGTGGTAACTATCAACAAACATGGTATGCTGATGACTCTGCATGCATCGGAAAACTCAGTGACTTAAAGGTATGGCTCAACCACTTTCAAATGGGGACCGTCCAGAGGCAAATAAAAGCTACCTGATAATAAAGCTTGGCCTTAAGGAAGAGGCCCAATCCACATTCAGAGATTCAGGCCTGACAGTAGTTTATTCTCAGAGGTTTCTCGATGGTGTGATTGGTACCCCAGACCTGAAGCACGAATTCGTTAAAAACAAGGTCCAAACTTGGGTTGAAAACGTGGGCAAACTAGCCGAAGCAACTAAGAAGAGTTCACAAGCGGGATTCGTTGCATTTCAGAAATCCCTTTGCAGAGAATGGGCATTCAACCAGAGGGTAGTGGGCGGCTGTGATGAGGAATATGAACCTCTGAGGTACGCTATCCGCCACGTTTTCGTCCCTGAATTAATTACGCAATCAGTGAGCGACCTGGGAGCTGAACTATTTGATTTGCCAGTTTGCCACTAAAGTCTGGAGACCTGGCTTTGGAGGACCCTGTGAAATCCGCACCCGTGTACTACAATGCCTCAGAAAAAGCCACTCGAGTATTAGCCGAAGCTCTGGCAACTGGTCAAAACTCCGACACAAACCACCACGAAGAACGAATACGCGAAATTCAAAAGGACGAGCGGATGCTCAATACGGCCGGGGTGATAGCACGAAGAGACCGAATCATTCGGTCACTGCCTGAAAACCAAAAGAGGGCCTTCGAAACGATTACGCAAAGCCACTCATCACAGTAACTGACGGTGGTACCCTTACAGAGGGACGACCTAGACCTCACCCCAACTCAATTCCGAGATGGGTTGTGCGTCAGATATGGTAAAGAGCCAAGAGAATTATCGAGTCACTGTAATGAGTGCGGCGAACGTATGAACCTCTGTCATGCTCTGAATTGTAAAAAAGGTGGACTGGTTGAAAGAGGGCATGATCAGATATGAGACCAGTGAGGAAAAATGGCGAGCCTGGCCTGGAACTCAGTTGGTCTGGAGCCAGTTATGCAGGAAAATGCAGATGGAACCCCTAGATTGGTGGCTGACATACGGATACATGGTGTGTGGAGCCAAGAGAGAACGCCGTATTTTGACACCCGTGTTGTGAACACAGACGCCTCCTCTTACGGCTCCCTCGCCTGGTCCGCCATTTCACAAAATGCAGCTCATGAGAAGCACCGCAAATACAGCAGCGGAGAACCTGAGAGGTTCGTTCAATCCCCTGGTTGTTTCGTGCGATGGATCCCTGCACAGGGAGTATGACTGCTTCCTCAAGAGAAAGGCGGAAGTGCTCTCTGAAAAATGGGCCAAACCCCTTTCACAGGACACTCATTGGGTCCGCGTCAAGACACAAATTGTTGTGGTAAGAGCGGTGTCTCTAAGGGTCAGAGGCTCAAGAAGAAGAGTGAGGTGCCTTGGGCTAGAAGATGGCGCCCTGATGCCCTTATAGTGCCAGGACGGATACATGAACCTAAGGAACCATTCTCATCTTTGCCCCCTAATCACCTCCATGTTCCCTCAAAGTTAGAGTAAAACTAAAAAAACGCTGCAAATTATTACACAACGGTTTATT
>JAEMON010000005.1:16181311-16194631 GCA_030264115.1 Lygus lineolaris
CAAAAACGTCACACATTTTTTCTAGTCACCCTAGCCATAAAAATGCTTACGCAGTTAATATATTATGTGTATATTTTTATATATATAAAAATGGCCCAGCCTTAATACAGAGGACCAGGTTTACAATCAATGTACAGACAATGTTAATCTCCAATCTTTTTATTTAAGGTTCCTTACGTAACCTTCTCCTATTCAAACATCGTAATGTATTTGAAAATAATGTTATGTAGGTACTTACCTTCCCATTCGTTATGGCCATGAATGTAAATATCTGAGCCGCTGGGAGGGAAAGTGGGCCAACCACATTAAAGGCAAATTTCGGAAAATGATGGTTTTGCGTTTTAGCTTGTGATAAATACGTACCGACAGATTTGTGCTTAATTTTTTTTAATGCTCAACCACAGGATGTTAATAAAACTTGGTATAAAAACAATATTGATTATTTTTCACAACAACTAATTTTAAAGGCTCCATGACGTTACAGTACCACTTTTCCACTTCGCGTTTCTCCAGATGCTGAGGAAACGTGGTACAACTCGATGACTTGTACCACTATTCCACTGAAACCTTTAGCGCACCCAATTTCAACGGTGTATAAAAAAATATTGTTAAAGAAGGTAACTTGCGGATACTTGTCAAAATTGCTATGATACACTTGAAATGCTTCTAAAATTGCCATCTTTGACTGTTTTTGACCTTGATAAGATAGGGGTTTCTGAATGAAAATCACAATCGTTGGTCCAAAAATCTTATTCTTCCTTCTTTTTTTAGTTTTTTTAATCAAAAATTAGCGAAACATTAGTGATCATCCTCATAGTCCGTCAGGGGCCCCTACGTCGGTCTGGAGCGAAATGGTAGTGAAAATTTCGTTCACAGAAATCAAACGGGAGCGAGGGAAGGCGTCAGCCCTGAAGAAAAGTGGTACAACTCAAGGGACTTGTACCACTTTTCTTCAGGGCGCGCGAGGTTTCGTCTTTCGGAATAACATAATGGCGCAATCTCTTGGTTACCTTTCAAACTACAGTCATAACACTTTTCCTGTGAATGGAGAACAACCTAAAGAACACCAAGAATGGTCTAACTCAAAATCGAGAAATTTTCAGTTAGACCACTTTTCCTCTCAGCGGCTCATCTATCAACCGTACTAGTGTGACGAGTTAATAATAAGCAATGCATTTTCATGGAAACCGGTACTAAGTTTGAGCAAAAGTTCGGGATTGTTCCCATGAGGTAGGAATATGCGCTCTGAAACTCCGTTCTACCATTATTGCATTCAAAGCAACACAATGTTTCGTTTCAAACCTGCAATTCGAGCTTCACTATGTTTCCATTGCCCCTCTACGCCTATCACTTGCAATCAATCTGGTGTCACAATCCCTATCCACATCGTATCGAATTCATCGGTCGCCTCCATTACATCTCATCCCATTCAAATCGACGTGAAGTGCCCCCATTTTCGCTCATCACAGACAACAGCTGAATGACGAAGGGAGCACCGTTTGTAAATAGGAATTTCCAACCATCGAACGCGTACGCATGCAACTCGTCATTTACACAAGACGTACGTATACAAGCATACAAGTCGTATACAAGTCATTTACACAAGTCATTTACAAGTCGTATACACATTTACCAGCCAACATGCATGCATCTGACGGCGAAGGTTTGTTATCTTCTCTATTAGATTATGGAGAGTTGGAAACGCCTCCACTGTAATAATTTTATTCGTGTGCCCGTTTTTACAATCACGTGTTTGAGTTTGTCATTCTGTTGCTGCTGTTGTTGTCTTATTTGCTGTTCTCTAGTTTTCTTGTAATTGTGTTTGAATGGGTGTTATTAAAATTGTAATATATGGTTTTCGCCCATGTTGCTCCCATCCGTGATTCAAACTGTGTGAAACCTCCGAAATAGCAGTCAAACCTGGTTGATAAAACCCCGATTCAACGTCCAACATCAGCCCAAAAGGGAGTTTTGTAGGGAGAGGCGGCATGAAGTAGAGACCGGATTTGTGTGCAGCATAAACGCCCCGAATATGCCCTAGAATGTGTAGTAAAAACAAATTAAATATTCAAAATATATCCAGCAAAAAAGTGTAAAATACGTGATTTGATTTTCAATACTTGAAAGAGCCGCTGTAACTGTAATATTGTAAGAAATAATTTTGAATGTAATTTGCATATATATGTAAAATTACAGTTTTCACGTATTCTCAACGAACAGGACAATATAAACAGCTATAAAATGTAAATATCGAACAAAATACACGTGATTACGTAGTAGTTTTTGCAGAACAACTTATTATTTTTAGACATCAAAAAATTCACAGGCAAATGTCTCATTGGAGTCAGCCCCCAACTACCCTGCAAATTCAGCGGAATCGGTCTATTAGGAACAAAGAAATCGTAGTTTCAGGAAATCCATATTTGCGCGAAAACGTCATCAAAATAACTTCCTGAGCAAAATAATGTCCTAGGACAAGGATTTGCCTAGAAACATACGGGACCAAAATTGTTCAGAACGCTCTGAAACGTAAAAAGCAGGAAGGGATTTTGATTTAGGACTACAATTTTTATTTATTTGTTACAAGAATACATAGCTTCCTTCCTTTGGTTGTGGGAATACAGAATGTGGAATACAGGACTTTTCCATTTGAAGAAATGTGAAAATACTACAAATAATCTCTCCTCTCCACTCCAATTCTCATAGGATCACTCTCATCTATAGCTGATTGTTTCCAACAACAAGCGAATATGAAGAGCCGTCATTTTAGTTAGTTATCCCTCGAATCGTTCCGTTCCTATCCCTCTTGTTTCGCAATGCATAAAGATGAACATTGATTATCAAAAATTCCCTCAATAATCAATAATACTCATCCTCCGTTTGATACATACATTTATTTTCCGCCATTATCCTAAAATGTTCGAAATCTGTGTCTAATTTTGAAACTTCAATTTCTAAATATGCAGCCTAACGAATTTGTTCCCGAATATGCATCTATGGAACGGATATGCAAAAATCACTTGATGATCGACCCTCAAATCGTTCTTTATAGGATTTTACTTCTACTGTCTCGTATGGTTTGTAGCTGGCGGGTGCTCTCATGCAGCAACTCAATGTGGGACCTTTGGACGGAGTGCTGAGGTTCACCTGGTGATAGTCTTTGAAAAGTACCTTTATATTTCGTTGTATCGTCTTCTGGAGAGATGTTCAACCTCTGTTGGAAAAAAGGAGAAACCTTAAATCCCTCGGCACCTACATTCGGTCTCTGAGCCAAGACCAGAAGAGCCAGTACACTGCCCTGTTTGTGGTAGTGTATCTAGCTGTGTGAGTGTCTCCTGTGACGACGGGGTGTTTTGATGGGATTTTGAGATAATTGAGATGAGTTAATTCATTTGATGAGACCCAGCTGGGGCACCGCTGGGTGGCACGCCAGCCTCACTAGATCTGTGGTGAAGTTCTCGATACACCCTTTTTAGGGGATTCCTGAAGAGTCAGAGAGGTGCCACGATGTTCCAGTATTCTTACTGGTAGATATAAGCTCAAGAACCGATACATCGATGTTGCGGTTCTTGACTCCTCTCTTGTTGAGAATAGCCTGCCACCGATTCTGCCTTCCGACTTAACTCCCGCTGCCGTCATCCGAGGGACTCCTCTCGATCAGGGTTTTTCCGTCTTCGGATAGGACCTCTCTCGAATATTAGCTGACCCGATCTTGAGGGTCTTGAGGTCTTCTGGGTTCTTCGCTTCGTTGTTCCACGTTGAATGAGTTGAGCTCCAGAAGAATTGGGACCGGTATGAGCCGGCGCACCCCCAGCCAATCTGAATGATTCATAACATGCGGACATACACCTGCTCACTTGTTGGTCTACTAACTCGCGGGGGCACGAGAATGTGTTTGCGGTAACATGTCTTTTGGTTGTTTCTGGCGCACATTCTTCTCTTGCGCTGGTCTTGTTAGTTTGAGCGCATACGTGGGTAGCTAGGGTAATAGAGAAAAATACGTACCTACTTCTTCGCGATTAATATAATTACTAGTTATTATTTTTCCTTCTTGGTTTTTCCTCTCTTCTGTTCTCGAGTCTGATCAAACTTTCTGATGAAGTGAAAGCGGCTTGTGAACGACTAAGGATTTTGTGAAATACCCGCAGTCGGAAATTCACGACAGTTCTCAACTAACATGTAGCTCGAGGGGGAGTTTGGTGATGGATGTATGAATGTCTGAGTGAAACATTGGACTAAATGAGCCAAAAATCAATGAAGGTGAGAGACTTGACTAGTTCCAAACATCGAGCTGGAGCGCTAAATTTAAGGGGGAAGGGATTTTCTACGGGGATACAGGATAAGGAGAATAGGCTTTTGCCCAATCTCAGCCTTTGGTTCACACGACAGATGTAGATTGATTCCAACTGGTCACTAAAATGTCTCGTGTAACGCATGGTGAACTAGCTTCTCTCCAAGAATGTGATTATGTCAACAATAACTGGCGAAATTTGGACATTGACAGGCACGAATCGATGCTATTACTGTAACATAATGTCATCAAACACTAAAATTATTTCACTTGAAAAAATAAAAACATTTGATCAGTATTACTTGTTTGTAGCTATAAATGTGAAACCATCACCTAGCTGTCTACTTCATCCCAATGACTACCTTTGTAGCCCGATTGTCAGGTTCACTGTAACCTAGAAGTTATTATGAATACCTTTTGACTCACAAAATAGCCTTTGTGTGATCATGATATATATATGATTGTTGCATTGATGTTTTGTTCTATGTTGAAGACAGTATATCTGGTTAAATTGCATGGAACTATTCCAATATGAATCCTCTATCTCATTGTCTAGTGAACAAGTATACTGTAACAGCTCTATTACAACTATTACAACGAAGCACAGCTGTGGTTGGCGGGCTGCAAATGAAAATATGCCTTTTCCAATAAGAATAAAAGCGAGTATGGAAGCTCATGGGGGTTCCTGCGGGCCGGAAAATCTATCTCATTCATTTAATCGTCGGAAAACGGTTTGTGTGAATGTTGACTCGGTTTTCCTAATCTTGTTTACTTTCAATTTGCCTCCAAAAACCACTCACCACTCTCTGCCTGATCCTCGACCCCCGTTCTCGCACTTTGTTGCAGTTTAGCCTATTTGAAGGGCCAAGGAGGTGAGCCCTAAATGTCCTCAAAAATGCCTAAATGCCTAAATTGCATTGAAATTTTGCATCGGATTTTGATGCAATTTTCAGCGATTGTGCTAATTAGTCCCACGGCCCCCTGATAATTGAATCGCCGTTGTGAATATCCTCACAATATGGCTTCTCAGTTCCTCGTGGACCGATTCCGCTCAAATTCGGATATTAGTTAGGGGCTGACCCCAAGGCGATTGCCTATGAATTTCGACATGAAGTGATCAGTAATAGTAATCAGTAATATACGGTGACAGACATTATTAATATTCGCCCACCCGGCGTGTCCTACCGTCCCACCCTCGCTGAATTAGTCCCCCATCGATCCTGAGTAGTCAAACACTGCTTTCCAAGCGTCGGTTTCGTCGTGCCTTGTTTGGACATCACTTAACGTTTCTGCGAACTGGAAGCAGTAAACACAAATGAACGCCACGAACAGGAAACGAAACTTAAACTTGTATTTTTTGGTCAGCTCACATGCGCATGTGAAATATCAACCACACACCACATGTGCTACATCTTCACGACAGACGATATCCATAGAATTTTTTGGTCTCGTGTAGGAATTAAGACCAGAAGAACAGTCCCACTAATCATGGAATACTAATAGAATAATCCTTCAATATAGGTGATCATAATATAGGATTTTTTGTTTCATTTCTTGATAGATATTATATTGGATACCGGATCTTCTATACTCTATCCTATCCATTTGCAGCTTTGCATCAAATCACCAAAGGTAGGGCAGCCATTTAGAGTAAACCTCACCTTCATCCTTCACAATAAACGTAAAAAATTGCCTGCATTTTCACGCTCCGTCGCTTCATACCGGGTACTTATCTTATCAGACGCCGTTATGCCTTCCACTCCGCTTACTACCTCCCTTCATTCTTCCTAAAAAGAAAAGAGTGAAAAAAAAGAAAATCGAGGTGATTTTTTTTTCGCAGGCCGCTGATCTTAAGGCATTTGAATAATTTCCCATTAGTTTCCTCTTGGATGGAGGCAATTATTGCGGTATAAATAGTGAGACTGTGTTCCAGTGGTTGGTAGAAGGCAAATACGCATTGCGGTGGGACTGTAGCTTTGAATTATGTCATATTAGGCAATTTGTAAGTGGTTTAACTCATTGCAACATTGTTGCGTATACATAACACCGAGGTGAGATAGATTCATGCAAGGACAACGAAAGTGTCTCAAAGTTAAAATCCTATTATCTCACCGCTTTTTTTTGGGGGGGGGGGGGGGGGGGGGGGGTCGATATCAACCCTCCTTCCACAATCTGCCCATTCTTGAGGAAACCTCTGGGTCTTGTACCTACATAGTCCTGGAAAATCGAAGTCCTAGAAAACCAAAATTGAAGTATTTCGGGTTTGAGGTGTGTGGAGGAATATAAATGAGGTGACGGCATTTTACTTATACATGTTGGAGGGAGATAACGGACATGAAGAAGTTGAAAGCAACAATAACTTACTATTCAATAGGGACCTTACATGGTTATTCTTTATTTTGTAATTTGAAAGATCTTAATGAGGGCCAAAAATGGGTCTTGCAATTTTTGAACGTAACTGACGTCATCGACCACCGGCATCCAAAATTAGCACCAGGGGGGGGGGGGGGGGGGGGGGGGGGGGGGTTTGAAGGGCGCTGAATCAGATTTTGCGGTTGAAAATGCAAAGTTCCAACCCATGCAAGTTCCCCATTTTATTGCAGGGATGGTTGAAACATCTTACCTAGTCCAGGTGTGTGATCACGAAAACCGCTCGTTGCATGGATTGATGACGAGTCGACTAATGTTAATACATGGAATTAAAAAGTCACAGTCAATCTGATGAAAAATACACGGATTTCCAAAATATATGAGTGGTTTTTCCCTGATTTCCTCCCTAATTGATACAAACAGTCATACTTACCAATTGACTACATAGCTACGCTCCGCCTGATGGGCATTGAGGCCAAAGGAGAGGTAGTTTTAGTGGAAGAATAGAAACGGTTTCAGTTAAAAACAATACCACCGGCCACTCGAACAGACGTCGCTGATAGCTCCAATTTTTCCCTATCGGCTTTTGAGAGGAAGAAGGTGATGGATTGTCGTGACTCGGGAAGATGGCTGAGAGGGAGCCAGTGCGAGAGCCGACCCTTCATTATTCATCACAGCAGGCTCAAGCCGCAGTCGCAGGGGAGGTCATTTATCATCTCGAGGAAACGAAATCTTGTTTAGATCATAAATATATAAAGATCAATAAGAAGCTGATCTAGTTGACGTTTGGAGGACTGTCGTATGTGTACTTAATCCCCTCTTAAGGGCCTTCCTTGGTCCGAAAAAAAATTGTTGACAAATTTGTATATTTCTTTATCGAATTCTTGGTTCCATGCTGGTTCGTTTGAGACCAACATTTTTGGGGTTCAGATCAGTAGAAGCACTTGCAATAGCTGTCAATGTTGGAGTTTCAACTGCTGGAGCGGTAGCGCTCATGATAAAATCTACTGAACAAATTGATTAGATCGTTGTTGTTGTTGTTTATTCCTTCTCTCACCTAAGCATAGCTGTGTGGTCACTGGTGCGGTAAAGTATATTCGATGTCAATTCCATTCCGTATAACTAGTCATTTGAGAAGTGCAATTAAGGGGCGGCGGGTCCTCGGACCAGGCGGTCCCCGGAACTGATTTCCCGTTTTCTCCCTTTCTCGAGAACTGCACTCAAAACGCGCGTTGGCCCCTCTATCTCGGTAACTATTTGACCGATCGTGCTGATTTTTTAACACAGAATGTGTTTTTACGGAGGGTTATTTGGTTTGAAGGCGTCTGTCGCGTGAGATCCCCCCGAACCCCACCACTCTCACGTGTACGAGCTGCTACCCCCACCGCGCGTCCGCTCCACCACCTACTTCCTTCGCCTTCCTTCACTCCTATAGTATTTGAATAATCAATAGTATTCAGAATAATGATCCTATCCCATAAATATAGCATTATTATAAGTATAGGGTGCGGTTTAGTTCAAATCGTGAAGACCCTGAAATACCAATCTAGAAGACTCTAGAACCTAGGTATTCCAGAGTCTTCAGCATATCGAGAGGAAACTGATTGGGTACAAGTCCGCAACACAACACAGTGAGGCACTTTCATGTCGCTCCGCGGGTATCCCCGTGAGCTGATCTCTGAGCTCAATTTTTGACTCAGCTGATCTAGTAGCGCAACTGTCAACTTAGTTGATCTGTGAGCTCATTTCTCGCCTCAGCTGATATCTGAGCTTAATTTTCGACTCATCTGAGTTAGGAGCTCAATAATTGAGCTCCTAAGTTGAGTTGACAATTATTGTCAATTTATCTGATCTATTAGCTCAATTTGCTTCTGATACACGGTGTTTTCAAATGTTGTGAAGGTACCTATCACAATCCCAAACTGAAAACTCCAATCAATTTTGTTTGTGTACCTCCGAATCAGTAGTTCTCTGAAGTTTGATGGGGAAATGAGCAGCGTGAGATGTGGTGTGATGTGTAATAAATTCAGAGCTTTCCAACGAGTGGTGAACGATTTTTGTTGGTCGGAAAATGAGGAAGCAATTTTTCCCCAGGAACGATTGATTGTACATGAAAAGCACCAGATACTTAACTAACAACTGCTTTGTTTATTGGTTGCCTAACGCGGTTTCCTATTATTTCATCACGGGTTTTTGTGACGATTTTTGATTTTAACATGGAACATGTTTTTACGGAGATAAACTGGGTCGGAGCCCGTGAGTGTAAACGTTCTTCGTGCGTCACATTCAATCACAACCCCCCCGCCCTTCCTTCCACACCGTCACCCCTTCCATCTACTCCCTCTCCTAGTGTCACACCCTTTCACTTCTCGCTTCTATCTTTCACCTTTCCTCTGTTGTTATGTACCTGATCAGAAAACATGTGGGGTATCCCCCAGATTATTGACAATAAAAATGTACCATCATTAACACAAACCACTGGAAGCTAGACACCCCCTACGGCTACGAGTTTTCTCTGCCAAAGAAAATTTTGAGTTTTTCTGTCAAAGCAAATTTTTAGTTTATGTGCCTAAGCAAAAATATGAAAATGTAAAAACTGAGATCACTTCTATAATATCTTATTTCACTGTTTAAGAGCTTCCCAGGTTTCTGAATTCAAAAACAGACCAAACCAGTATACCTCATTTCAGTACAACTTCTACGAATGGCCAGTGGTTTAATAGTCCTAAAATTCATGAGCAAATTTAAATGTGTCTGGAAAGATCGTATCGATATTAAATTTGCATTTCGAGCTCCACTATATACCCGTAGCCGCTGTTTCTATCGCTCTCAATCAATCTGTAGTCACAAACGCTATCCACGTTGTATCGAACTCATCTTGATCCCATTCAAATCGATGAGAAGTGCCCCCATTATATCGCTCGTCACAGACAACTATAAAGGACGGAGGGATGCCATAATAATGCGAACACGCATACATCATTTACGCAACACACATGCAGGCGACATTTCGCAGAACAGTAGTTCATTATACGTTCAAATGACCTCATCATTATGTACAATAGCGATACCAGAGAATGTCGGCCGTCACCAACCTACGTTCAACCATAGCAGCTAACATGCATCTGGAGGAGAAGAAGCGTCATAACCTACATTTGAGGAGTTTGAACCATTAGACGTAATCAGGAATGGAAGCCCATTTTTTCATTCTTCAAAATTGTAGGTCTAACGGAGAGCTTTCCAAAAAAATGCAAAATGATGGGTTGGAAATGAACGGAAGAGCGCGGAAAGGGGAAATGGAAAAGCGTGTGACGTCATCTGGTATGTGTTGCTCTTCTCGCTCACTTAACCAGGAACCGAGTGAAAAGGAGATCCATACCAGATGACGTCTCGCGTTTTTTCCTTTGCTTATTCTAGCCAAACTATTCGAATTTCAGGGCTTTCGAAGGTTCTGAATCCGATTCTCAGGTATTTGCGAACAGCTGATATTTGAAGGGAGACTTTGCCTACTCACGCTCGTGTTTCTACTCTTTTAGCGAATTTTCGTAGAAAATAAAGCTATTGCAATGGCTACAAAATTTTTGTAATTCAAATTGTTGACAATTTTTTTCATGTAAATCCGTTTCAGACCATTCTAAAACGATCCCTGAAATTTAACACTCTTTCATATATGTGTGTCACTCCAGACGAAATCTGCCCAAGGGATCGTGATAATCCAAAAAAAATTTAAAATGTCAATGATATCAAAAGTAAGGATGAGTTCGTTGGCCAGAATTTTTGGAGTACTAAATTTTGAAAATTTAGTTTCAAAAATCGCTTAAAAAAACGTGTTTTTGAGGTTTTTGGTGTGAAACACTATCCTAAACATAGGAACATATGGTATATTCGGAATCAGCGTGAAATTTCCCATGAGAATCACCCACAAAATCGGTTAAAATTATTCTCTGAAAACTCGCTCACCAACTCATGCTGCATGAATGGAACTTTTTTTTTTTTTGTTCAAACCTTCAGTGCTTACAGAGAGCTACGGTTGGTCCTAAAACGCTCCGTAAGGTCTCATTCGACGCTAAAAATTGTGTTCCATTCTAAATCGATGGGAAAAATATACCTTCCTATTTGAAATTTCCGAGCTAGGGCGTTTTGAAAATTGCATCCCCCCCGGGGGGGGGGGGGGGTTAAAATTTTTTTTTCGTGCTGGATTCCAAAGGTTCATTATTGAAAATAATAAACCAAAAGGACGTACAAATTTGAAATTACAAAATTAAAATTATACATAGGTAGCTGATCCTGAATTATCATAGCTGATCAGAGATTCGAATAACTACAAGAATGCCGCAAACCGCATCAAAATCTGAATTTGGCTGAGAAAAATGGGGAAAACGAATTTCATCATTTCCTAGGGTCGTCGATTTACAGCTCAAACTACGTTTGAAAACGAGGTCTTCCGAAAACTTCTCATATTTATCGAGCTCCCAAAACATTTATTACCTTCTTCAGGTATGGGACGGAGCAAGTGCGAAGGAAAATGGTGGGAGAATTTAGTTATTGTTTCTTTGGGGGCTGAATTTTTCGCTCAGTGGAGAAGGTGAAATTCTCAGTTGCTGTTCCATACCTAGGAAGTAGTTGATATTGTCTTAGGTCATTCTGAAGTTTTGGATCAACACCAGCCTCATTCATCGTGTTGGTTGGCGAGTGCATTGGTTTCAGAAACTGAGGACCGATCAGTTCTCGTATTTCTGCCTGGGGACTGGGAATTCCTTATAATATATACGCGAAAATTATTCCCAACACCGTGATACCAATACCTGCTCTCCGTGTAAAGCAGAACCATGAAAATTCGTCTGGCACATGGCAAGGTATACTATAAAATAGACCGAAGGTCACTGGTCATCCTCCCCTCGAGGCATCCCTTCGTTGTGTATGCGATCTATCAACGCACCCCGCCACAGCTATATAGTAACACGAGTACTACCCTTTGTCCGGGTCATTGTGGCTAGCCGCAGGTTTCCATTCGAGATCATTTCCATCCCTTCTACCACGCTCTGCCAACCTTCACCCCTTCGAGTGGACAATACGTTGTTTGGTTTTGTGAACCACCAACGCCACTAAGTTAGCACCACTTCACATCCTCCATCTCAAATGCAAATCAACCCTCTGCCAAGTACCTATTCAGACTCAAATTTTCTTTGCCTAACATAAAGACGATTATATTATGTTTGATTATTTCTCTCGCTTTCTTACTAAAAGAGGCGTTGTGTGTTCTCATGCTCGTACCTACTTAACCGAAAAAAACCAAGTTGGGTGGGCAGTTTAATAAATAATAAAAGTTTAGTAAATAGAAATCGGGTGGTTAGGGAGTGAAAAACTTTTCATTCATGGGCAATCGTCCTGTAGCCAGCCCCCAACTACCCTCAAAATTTGAGCGGAGTCCGTCCATCCATGAGAAAAGGAATTGAGAAACATTTGTTTCTGGAAGTTCGCGCCGTATTACCTTTGGTCCAATGGATATAAAACGGTCGTTTGGACCGTCTAGATACTTACCCCCACAATCACTGAAAACGTCATAAAATCAGACCTTGAATTTATATAGTTTGATAGGGGCAAGGAATCAACCAAGGACACACAGACACGGAACCAAAATTCGTTAGACAGCTTTGAAATGCAAAAGGTCCCATTCATGCCGCATGAGTTGATGAGCAAGTTTTCAAAGAATCATTTTAAACGATTCTTATGAGAAATTTCACGCTGATTCCGAATATACCTAATAATATGTTCCTAATCCTTCAAAATTTGAACCCTTGAAGTACTCCAAAAATTTTGGTGAACGAACTCATCCTTTCTTTTGATATTATTGACATTTCAGAATTTATTCGGATTTTTAGCTCGATTCCTCGGTCAGATATCGTCTGGAGTGACACCTATAGCATCCAGACATAGCAACGCATGTCTCCTTCTCCTCAAAAGTGGGGAGTGGATGTCTATCCATAACTATGGACTTGTTGATGGTCACCTTAAGGGCCCGCAGACCCTGGGATATTTCAGTTTCTTCCGTATAACTTGGCTTCTATTCGTTTGTCCTTCCTCAAAAAAATTCCTAAATTGATTTTATAGATTGGTCTTCATACACAATTGCTCAAATTCTCTATAAATTAAAATGTAAAAAAATACCAAATTTAAAATTTGGTACACATTTTTTTGTGGCTATAAACTAATTTGGGTATGATTGCAGAGGAATAAGACCGCTAAAAATTCAATGGGAGTAATTTTAACTAGTAAAATAAAGGAGAGAACTGAAAGACAAATTTCTGCAATTTTGAAAAAGTGCGCCGGATGGCTCCTTGATGGGAGCCTCCCTCTGGCGCCAACGGGCGGAACTACTCAAGCACCAGGACTGCCGTTGCGGTGCTGTGTTTAATATAGCCCCCATCAGCCGGCTGGGACTCCGCTCCAGGCGTTGTTGAACCTTGCACTGTTTCTCTCTTCGCCTTGGGAACGGGGGTGGGTGGTTATTCCGAGAGGCAACATAACATTCTGTCCTTGGTTGCCCCTTATCGCCTACTAGGCCAGGGAATTTAAACATCGAGGGTTGCAATAATTCACATTGTTTCACATTGTTAACATTGTTTTTGACTTTTGCATATTGTTAGGACCTATTTGAA
>JAEMON010000005.1:16194876-16206362 GCA_030264115.1 Lygus lineolaris
CCAATAGTTCCAATTTTATCTTGAAAAAACCAAAATTGGAAAGAAAAAAATGTTGTTGAGAAATTGAGCATGGAAATGTTCTGTGCCAATTCTACTGGTAAAGGAAGGGGTAAATCAAGTAATCACCATTAAAAGTCATGCTCAATCATGAATTTTAATGATGATTAGTTGATTTACCCATTTCTTTTATTTTATTAAGAAGTGGATAGGTAGAGATACCTCAGCGGATTTTGCTCAACTCTCTTATCACGAAAGTAGTGAAACTTCTGGTACCTTTCCGAAGTGAGTTATAGCTATAGTGATATTTTCGGGTGACGTTAATGGGTTTCGAGAAAAAAATAGCAGCCCCTCAGGACAGAATCATTGAAATGATTACCATTCTTCCCCGGAACTCTACCCACATTGTGCCTTCTCCCATCTTCCTAATTGCACTCACACGGCAGGTTGGGTACAGTGAGATACTACTATCACCACACCCTCCTACTATGAAAATAAAATACTATATGCGAAAGGAGCAATTCTCATTTGGAAGGCGTCCTTGTATTTATCCTGTAGAGTAGTATATACTTACAAGGAACTGAATCACTTGATTTGAAGTTGTGGAAACCCATTCCTATAAAAAAAAACCGGATTTATTTAAAAACGTTGTCCATTCCCACGAAAATAATGAAATACAAAGTTAAATCGATTTCCACGGTTAGGCCATCACCGGTAACAAACAATAACTATTGTTATTGTTGTTGTTTTCTGAA
Source organism: Lygus lineolaris (assembly GCA_030264115.1). Classification (NCBI taxonomy): domain Eukaryota; kingdom Metazoa; phylum Arthropoda; class Insecta; order Hemiptera; family Miridae; genus Lygus; species Lygus lineolaris. Next base: position 16,195,629 of record JAEMON010000005.1, read on the forward strand.
TACTGTGGATTTGTTCATAGTTCGTAGGGTTTTTGAACGCAAACGTACCTGTAAATAGGGAATTCCACTAACTAACTCGTATTCAATTGCTCAATCACTAGCGATAGAGGGAAAGCCGTACCTATGAATTACAGAGTTCTACTTTACTTTACAGCAGTAGAGTCCTAAAAACTATGAAGTACCTGTATGATTATTATAGAACCATCACTGTAATGCTGTTAAAATGTTTATCGAAATATACAATGTTAGTGCAAGGACTCACGAAAATTATTGTGTTCCCCGAAAAGCGAAATTTCCACTCGATTTTTGCGTTTCGAAGCTTTCTGAGCATTTTGGTTTTGATTCTCTCTGTCTGTCGCTGGTCCAAGAGAAAACTACACCAACTTATAGTCCGATGCCGACCAATTTACAGGAATCTTGCGGGTTACCTCCTAGATGGTCCCTCACTAATGGCCGTCGAACCACTAGCAGCATATTTATGTACATATGAAAATCCTGAAACTACGTTTTCTGACGATCCAAAAGTTACCTGAATGAATTTTCACGCCTTTCATCCCATTGACATCTTGAACAAAGTAAGCCACTGATCTATCCATCGATATAATATTTATGCTTCACACATAAAAGTAGTTCAATAAACTCTATTTATGCTTCACACATAAAAGTAGTTCAATAAACTCCCAGTGAAGATTAATCCTTATTTATTCTCCCTCGATGTTCCTGTGAGCGTTCCAATGTAAAAAGATGGACATTACCTATTTCTTATAATTTAAGATGATGTAATAATTTGGATTATCATAATAAGTATTTTAATAAGAATAACCCATCAAACGCTCATCATCGCTTGTCTTTAGTTTATAACTTATTATTGATATTAGATCCCGGAACGAAACTCCACGAATATCACGTTGTCCTTTTTCCTATTACGGTTCGGAGAAGCAGATATTTAATTTGATGAACCCTCATCCGTGGCGACTGAAAGAAACATTCATTAGAAGAAGTGGAACAGAAAAAATCGTCAATGGCGTTATCCTGTAGCTTTTCTTGAAGGCGTTGAGTTCTATCTAATTTGGCGTTTGCTCTTTTTATTCATCTTGTTCCCTTGTTGTCCTACCACTCTAGTTCTGACGCGAGGAACAGTTGAGAGAGAAAAGAGTTTAATGAGCAAAGAGATAACTTCTAACTTTTGTTACCAGGCATAGTGTGTTTTGACAGTTTAGTGAATGATTTTAGAAATAACTCTGGAGGGAATAATTATTTCCGAATCAGTTTTAGAGGCCTATTCAATAAATTAATTTTACATTTTACTGGTCTAGCGTCATGTGAAACAAGAAAGTGATGGTCACAAATAACCAGACGCCTAAGCACAAAGAACCAAAGTCATACATGATGACGGATTACCAGGAATCAAACGTAACCCCCCCCCCCCCCCCCCAAAAAAAACGTATATATATCAGAACCAAACAACAACAACAACAAAATCAATTACCTACAATCTCATGATTAGTGATCATTCAAAGTAATTGTAATTAATGCGCAGTTGATAACTAGGTAATCCTTAGATCCAATATTACGATACATATAAAATATATAAAACCTGTAAATAATACCTATAATGATAGGTACTTATGTATAAATTATGCCCAATTCTGCTAGTGGGCCTATTGGATCTTGTGTCCCAAAGAACTCTGTCGATTGCTGCAACCAAACACTTGACATACTGAGAGGTAAACTCTTAGACATAATATATCGATAGGAAAAGTGTAGGTCCTCGTGAGTACAAAACTTCAAATTTCACAGGAGACGAAAAAACCTTCTCATACGAAATGCAATTATGTTATTATGGTTTCATCGATTTTTTTTCCCCAGGCTGTTATCTGGTAAACGGTTATTGGAACCTGTTATTAAAAAATAACAGTAACAGGATAACCTGTTATTAAAGAATAACAATTTAGCCCATCTCTGTACTTATAAGGTCTTGCTACATCCCTGGCAGGTTTCGACTTACAAGTTTCTACACACGGCCACAGAGAAGAGATGGGACAATAAAGGGAAAAAACAGCTTCGCCAGAAGGATATATACAGGACATATTCCAATGAAAATAGGAAAATCGCCAAAATCCGACTTACGGGGGTCTTACACTTTTACTATCGATATGACGAATCATACATAAATGAACTCATTGAGCTCACTCAGACAGTAGTACTAAAATAAAAATATGCCCTGTAATGATAAATCCGGACCTGCTCACACCACTCTGAAGATTTACAAATACACTTACTCATGATTGAACACATCAACATCAAGCACTACCCAAGGTGATGTGTTGATGACATACGAGTAATTAGCATCATGGAACCACACTGGTCGGATCCTATGACTAACTTTAACAATGTCACTTATACTGTGGAACAGAACTAAACAGCACCTCAACTATCTGGAAACTCTGTCGTAAGGTTAATTGCATTTTATCGTTGGTTGAACAGCTATGGGAATAAGTAATAGGTCAACTAATAATTTTATTTGATGAGGAACACCAGATGCGGGGCTTCACATCTTCTCACCCATACTACGAGTATAATCCCGAAAAATGACCAACACAACCTAACCTTACCCAACACTATATTTATATACTTGGATATCCTGCCCCCCTTCCTTACCATGGTACTTTGTCTGCTATCGCCTCTGCTCCTGCTGATGAATTTATGTAAACTCCTTGGAGTTGTACATCACATGCTCTTAGTCTTGAACCTCGTTTTTTGAGCATTTGTGTCGAATTCAGCCAGATTAGGACGTTGCAAATAACTCTTCAGCCTCCCAAGGCCACTCAGGAGCCATCCGCTAAAACAATGAAAAGTTTGTCTTCATTCGGTCCTTACATGTGGCAAATATGCTGTTGTTTGGCTGCCAACATCCGTTTTCTGCCGAATTCGCTCCCTACCTTCATTCTTACCTACTTTCTTGAACTCGAACTCATACAGTTCCCTAGGTACGTAGTCTCACAAGTATCTTTGTTTGCGGCGATACTACTCATTCAGATATTTACCATAAACATTTGTACGTACTGCGAAGTATACCTAGGTCTCAATACGTGATGAAGGTATGTTTCTGAATGAAGTGGTGGTAAAATGAGAATCGTTAGTGTTTTGTGCTTGCGTTTTGAGAGAGGGATGCAGAGAGTGGGGTTAAGGAGTCATTCAATCTAACTTGGATGCGATTTGAAGGCTATTGCTTGTGAGGGGAACGAGATGAGGTGGGTGGCCCGTTCTCTTAGGGGCTGTTAACTACTTGTGAACAAAGCGCGACCCTCCCTTCTTCCCCCTGAAAGAGCTGGTAATTGGAGTTAACTTCTGTGTATTCAGAAGATTGGGGGGAGCTAAGGGGTCGATGGATAAAGTGAGCCCTTCCTCGGTCCTCCACCGCCCTTCATTTGGAGGCGCCACCATCGCTTGTGCGAAGCTATCCGGTTCCCGGCGGAACGTTCCGGTACCTTCCCAAGTCAAACTTGTAGCTTCGGGTATTAGTTACTTATCCTGTTACGGGTTCCTATACCATTATCCTCCTTTCTCACTACCAGTGGAACTACTCGGGACCGCAAGAGCCGTCAACATCAGACACGAACTTTCGTACTACCTACACCTGATTGCGAGCATTTGAATACAGAATACGAGGGTCAGAGTTACCTAGTGTACCTACTTCAGACTACATAACCACTGTGTAATGCTGCTACCATGTAAAGCGTCCCCGCTTCGTGGGGTTCGAGAAAGGTGACTACACATACCACTAAAGTTTATACGTGGAGTCGACCGCTTAGAGAATACCCTTTACCTGGCAAACCCACCTTGATGAGATAATAGAAAACACGTATTTTCTGCTAGGTATAATATGGTGACCAGGAGTCGAGACAAAGAACAACTTAGCAGGTACGCAATGGGAATTATAATATATTGTAGTAGTGGTCACCACACTTCTTATTGTTTACATTGTTTTTTATTAGATTTCGAGAGAGTTAGTTGTTATCTAGACGTGATTGAAAACGCAATATCCAAAAATTGTATAACTGGCCTTGTATTATTACAATATTATCCTATACGGGTGTAAGGCTCTCTTGAGGAAGCGATAGGATGGTGAAAATGCAGTTATTTGACATGCCGCCAGTTCCAAACAGCAGTGGTTCATTTACGATTTTGTGGGTTATTTATTTACTGAGCTGATCCGATAGGCAGAACAACCACGCGATATCCATACTCTTCCTCACTTGTGACACGGCTCCTTCTTGATTAACATAAATTAACCTATAGTCAAGAAGGCCAAGGGTTACAACGCTGCACTCTCCTCAGAGGGACCGACATGTCTGTTCCCCTTACCGCACCAGCTCTTCAGTAGCACAAAACCACATCGTCCGTGCCTCATCCAAAACCATTAAAGGCTATACGACAGTAATCATCACGATAGGATGGTGGAACAGCAGTTATTTGCAGTTATTCGGGTATTCATAGATGGAAGAACCCTGAGCAGCAGCTTCAGGTTTGATTTTTTGTCCCAAGAACCATTTAATAATCCTGAAGTTCTTGATTTCGGACATTAATTTAACGCTATTCACTCTCCCTCTTTTCAACCCTTAGATACATAGTCTTACATAACATTGTAAGATGTTATTAACATAATATCGTATCTTCCAGATTTTGAGCAACCTGCCCCAAGTGCGGGGTGAAACTATTTTTCCTTGAAAGGCTTCCGAGATAAATTATAGGTTATAAGATGTATATTCAATAAATGAGAGATAATAAGAGAAAAATAGAAGATTATTAGATAAATGTGATAATATACTCGACAGAAACTCTTTTTAGCTGATCATGCAAAAACAAACAAAAAACTCCAAAAGTCATCGATATTGATACTTGTACAACGATACTGTTGAGGAGCAGGTAACTTACGGTATTCCACACACAATGGTGGCCTATGGCGGAACTGAGTGGGGCTGATAATATTATCATGTTAGAGCAGTCGCATTTTTCCCTGAAAACGCCTTAATAGGTACTTCATTGGATACCCATCCAAGATATTCATTGCCTCATTCGGAACGGCCATTTTGCTACTTCCCTTTTCGCAAACTGCCTATAACTCCGGCCATTTTCCCTCTCCCTCCTTGTGAACCTCCCGATCCTCTCCATCCTAACTGATCAATTTCGCCTTCCGACCGATAACCACCGTGCAACCTACGGTATAACCAAGTTGTTTCCGAGGCAAGTTCCCCCCTAAACCACTGCGTAAGAGGAACAGGGATGAATAATCCAAAAAAATGCATTAATTCCTTATAGGAGAAAAGAAGAATGAATATTTTCACCTCGTTGTCTCTTCTCTTGAAACTGAAAAAATTTCGCCAAGAAGTCGGGGACATGATTAAAGTATCGTAAAAGCCACTCGCATCCAGACAGAATTTACTGATCGAGGGCAGTAGTACTTTCCTAGTTTTACGTAGTTTAGATCGTTTATGGTGGCACCAACATCACCGGATAACATGGATGTAAACATCAATCTCCTCTCCGCCCAAAAATTTAATTTTCCGAATGCAGACTCACGTTGGACTATTTTGAAGATATTTATCTTGTATGGTTCAGTTTTCTTCAAGTATATCGAGTATGATTGGGGCGGAATGACTGTAATACCTGTTCAAACTGATCTTCGACGACTCGGATTCGAAAATGTCCAACTAGCTAATACATTGATTCACTCGTATTTTCATCAGATGACCCACTGATGACCCGAGTCGAGTCGTTAGTCATAAATTTCATGAATCCTTCGCGAGATGAGCAATTTGGCACCATGTGGAGCAATCGCATCGACGGCGGAGCTATTATTATGAAACCAAATAATATAACACTATTCGATGAACCTCATGAAAAAATATCTGGTCCGAAGTTATCTGTGGGTTTCATGGATCGGTGTGTTTCACGATTGTACATGCGCAGTCTAGACTACTGATCCGAGTGCTAAAAAAAAATTCATAATTACAGCACCAACAAGAGCCTTACCGCAAATTAGCATCAAAATTGAAGCAATTTTGGAGTTTCTCAGAAATTTTTGTACGACACACACCTACCCGTGTAGGTTCCTAACTTGAAAGAGTTAAAAATGCCAAGTCTTTACGAGTTCGTGTTCAGTATTATCGATGTGGGGAATCGATCCTTTTGTACCTATAGTGACGTTTGTCTAATAAGTAGGTACCTAAAGTGAGACAAATAAATTATAAGTCGAACGCTCAGACGAGTAAACAAAGGAAATTTTCAACTGCGAATTCTCGAGAATCAGGAACCGCATATAATCAGGTTATATTATATGGACTTCTGCCTTCATATCTTGAAAGCTTAAGGAAAATGTGAAAGAGCGGAGAACTTCTGACAGTCCTGGAGAACATTGAGAAAGGAGAATCTTTCATGAACGAAGAGCTACATTCTTGCTAGTTTCGTTGTGTAGTGATGGTGTTAGGGAGGAGAGTGATCGGCTAAACTTACCGTCATGGATAACTTTTGCTCTTGGAAGTTACACAAAGTTAGTATAGTGTATTAGTAGGTATTGAATTAGGTGTAACTCTTCTTCGGCCAATTCGTCGAAACAAATTGATCAATCCAATGCTGGTTTTCAGGAAGAACATCTAAGGGATCGTCAGATAACGTTTGGTTCAGGTAAAATCGTATGTGTGAGTGATAACGATCGTCTCTTGCGGCCAAGCGTTCAAAGGCCCTGTCGCCTGAAGCCGTTCGCTACGGAAGCCTGGGTTTGACTTCTGGCTGAAAAGCAAATTTTCTCATGGAGAAGGTTGGCCATTCCATTTAGTAAAGTAACGTGAATAAATATTGGATTTACTTGAATTGATATGCTTGGCATATCAATATTGGATGAATTGGTTGGCGAAGCGAGCATTTGGGATCTGGACAACCAACAGCGAGTGAAGTAAGTACATCGTAGGAGAGACCGCGGGCACGTCTTGATAATTTTTTGGTAATCAGAATCGCCGCAATAATTGGTAAGTTGCAGGGCAAATGAGATTTTCATTTGCAAGTGACTCACCTACAATTTTAAATATACTGACACCAATAGTGTACAACTTATTTTCCCTAATACATTTAACTTTGAAACATTTTTCATAATCATTGTGAGACAGCCGCCTTGGCTTTTTTTTTTTTTTCATAATGGGTTCTCTTCACTTTCCTCCCACAAGTTTTTAACAACGAAAGGCGATTTCATTGAAATGAAGAAAGGTTTCGACGTTAAGCTCCCAACCAGTCCGCAACTAGGTAGCCTCTAAAACTCACTTTCGCTATCCCAACAACACCTGCCGTTAGTCCCTATGCTGTTTCTCAACTCCTAAAGTCTGTTAGCGGTGAATAAACTTCACCGTTCCCGTTGACACCGTTCGGAACATCCTTGACTCCATACAGCCCTCTGTTAGACAGTGTAACCAACTCAATGCACTCATGAAAAGTTCCCCAAATTTATCCAGTCAACCAGTTGATGTTTTCTCTCCCTGGGGGTGCCATTTGAATTTTACATGATGCTAGCACAGAGAAACGAGATAAGTTTCAGTTACTTCCACCATCTTTTACGAGGTACATCGCCTCATATTCCCCGGTCGGTGATCTAGTCACATTTACGACGACTCTCAAAAACATTCAAATTCAAATGACTTATTCAGAAAACTCGCTTTACATTACATTACAAGAAAGAGCGCCCTCCCTCACCTCCACCTGAGCGCCTTTTCTTATTGATAGGTAACAATTTCTTATGAACAGGGTCTTACCTAGTTGTACTACCCATGGAAGGAAGAGGTTAAATCACAAGACATGCCACATTATTTGACGTCATAATTCGAAATGAATGAAGGACACTTTTTGATGTAAAGTTTAAATCACGTTATTGCCGGAATACCTATTACTAATTTTAATTGAGGCCAATGAAGAAAAAAATGGTTGCGTAAGCCAAAAATGGAACAAATCAAACAAAGGTAAGAAAATTAAAATATGAACAGAGCGTGGTAGACGATAGAGGTAGTAGAATCTGGAAATGCAAATGTCTCTACCGCTTCATCCTTATGATAAATTATAAGGAATACCTAGTAGAGAGGTTTTCATAAATATTATAATAAACTATGGTGATTAATCATATTTATTTCCTTCGAGTATTTGAGTGGTTTTCAAAGAAACAACAGTTTCGACAGTAGCGGCAGTTTGTAACGTTTCCCCTTGCATATCGTACATGGGGTGTACTGACGACCAGAGCTCTCCTTACGTAGGTCTGGGGCTGAAGCATCTGACAGTCACCCCGGGTTATCTGTATACCATGATAGACCCGCAGGCACGAGCTGGATGCTTCCACATCTCTTTCTTGTACAAGAGGAGCACCGATGCTTGCAACTCGGGCAGTCCACATCCCCACGATCGCCTCCTTGCAGCTGACTAATCTTGCTGAATATACGATAGGTAGGTAGTCGGGCGAAGCTAGGCTTGATTCTTCTTGAGCTGGAAATAAATTGTTATAAGTATAAAGAGGTTCCTCCATCGTACGTCCCCCACCAGGGTAGGTTGGTAGTCTGGAAGATCCTTGGAGAGTAGGCGATCGATTAGGCATCTGAAGCTGCTGGTCGAAGGTCTGAAAATGTTATTTTGCCTCCAGGGTAAAATCGACCTATATTTATACTCCTTTTTTCCAAATAGTAAACTTTATTGTCAGTATTGACATTACAGTTTTGATAATAACTGATAATAACCTGAATCACATGGTACTTGATTTTAGGTACATCCCATTGGACGCCCTATGCCAGTTATGAATGTAGATGACAATGAGTACTTAATAACAATAACTAATTAATAATTACACGCGAAATTATGTATGGATTTAGATAATATTACACAGATAGATAATATACTTGGTAACTGATAACAGTGGGTATGGAGGGGAATGTAGTTACGTGTGGTGATGGATTGATCAGTCCATTAGAAAATATTGTGGTCTTTTTCTTTTTAGTCATCTCCGTTCGGGTGGCGGTGGGGCGGTCCGGGGGATGTTCGAAATTAGACTATTATCGTGGTTAATGATTCTGTCGCTTACTCTTCGGTACGAGCTTTCAATTACTTGTTGGACAGTAGGTCGCTGTGTAGTGTTGTATTTCGAACGTACCAGGGTGCTCCTGTTATGATTCTCAGAACCCGATTTTGGGTCACCTGAATTTTCCGAATGTGACTAGTTATTTGCTGCAGATCCCCACAGACCCGACGAGTACTCCCAGATCGGCCGAATGAGAGACAGATGTAGTAGCCGTTTTGTGGATAAGCTCATTGGAGATCTCTCACCCAGTAGTGGTCTTAGCTGGCGGATTCTGTGCCTTATTTTGGTTACCAGATACTTAATGTGTAGCTCCCACGTTAGCGTACTGTCTAAGTACACACCGAGGTAACGGACATTTGTGTCCTTCGGAATCGGGCTGGAATTGATGAGAAGGGTGTCCTGGAAACTGGTTCTTCGCTTTGTAAATGGGACCACAATGGATTTTATTGGGTTCATTTTCACTCTCCATCTATTGCACCAGGAGCCAGTTTTGTCGAGAGCAGTTTGTGCTTTGCGGGCTGCAGCTGCGAAGGAGTCGTCTGTTGGAAGGAGGGCCACATCATCCGCAAATTGAGCTGTGGTTATGTGTTCAATATGAGGTAGGTCATGCGCATAAATGAGGTACAAGAACGGAGCCAGCACGCTTCCTTGCGGGACTCTAGATTGGATTGGTTTGGAGTTTGATGTTGCATTCCTGTACTTCACTGAATAAGTCCGACCTTGGAGATACGATTGTATTAACCGATAGTATGTATCGGGCAGATGTGGCTTGATTTTGTAGAGTAATCCCTCGTGCAGCACTCTATCGAACCACTTTCCCGAGTCAAGGAACATTCCAAGACAGACTTTCTTATTCTCGTATGTATCGAGGATCTGGTCGATAGGGCAGGAGTGCTCTGGTCGAAAGCCAAACTGGGAGTCTGGGATGAGACCTGAAAGGTGTTCTAGCAGCTTTGGTAACAGGAGTCTCTCAAACAACTTAGAGAAAAAGGACAATAATGCTGATTAGTCGGTAGCTGAAGGGATCATCACTTCTTTTTTTGGGCTTTTTGATCATCACTATTTCTGCGTGCTTCCATTTTTGAGGTACATGGGTAGTCCTTAGCATGGGGTTTAAAATTTGTGTTAGTAACACTATACCTTTTCGTGGCATGTTCTTCACAAGTAAAGGGTGATCAAATCTCTTCCAGATGACTTTTTGTTTTGCGACCTGTTCACCACGTTTCTGACTTCACCCGGAGTAAAAAAGGTAGAAAAAGGAGTTAGTTGGAGTGGTTCTTCTATTTTGAGTAGTATCTGTTCAGTGAAGTTTGGATCGTTGTCTGGGTTCGGTGAAAACTGGTTTGATAGGATCGTTGAGAATACATTGACTTTCTCTTGAGCCGATGTGTACCAGTGACCAGTGTATTTCAAAGGTGGGATGTCGCAACCCTTTTTGGTTGTGCTCTTGGTTTTTTGCCAGAGTGAATTACCTTGAGAATTAAGGAGTTTTAATTTATTGATGTCAGCATTCTCTCTTTCTTCTCTCAATGCTTCTTTAAGTTTTCTGGTTGCATCCTTATACCTATTTTTGTCTTGTGCATGATTGTTTATTGGCTTGCTGCATTGATCGGACGGGTGGTTGGAGT
>JAEMON010000005.1:16211752-16226644 GCA_030264115.1 Lygus lineolaris
ATAAAATGTCCCAATGTGTTGCAGCCTCGTATGCAAGCATTTATGTCTTTGCTTTGGAACATAAACTGAAAAATCGTCACGAAAAATTTCTCAGGCGATACCAATAAACAAAATCTGGTAACTACAGTCCTTGAAATAGTAATACCAATAAACTGAAAATTCGAAAAGTGAAGGCTAGGTAGAAATCAATAAGGTACTACCGCAATGTTTTGAGGTACTACTCTCTGCATCGAAAATTAAGCTCGCAGCTCAGATGAGTCGAAAATGGAGCTCCCAGATCAGCAAAGTCGAAAATGGAGCTGTCAGATCAGCTGAGTCAAAAATGGAGCTCTCAGATCAGCGTCGAAAATGAAGCTTTCAGATCAGCTGACTAAAAATGGAGCTCTCAGATCAGCTGAGTCGAAAATGGGGCTCTCACATCATCTGAGTCGACAATGGAGCTCCCAGATCAGCTGAGTGGATCATATAAGTGGCTTTTAAAGCTAATTAATAAATAAATAAAAACAATAAATAAATACATCACCCTCCATCAATTGTAATTCGTAGATAGAGGGGAGTACATAAGAGGGAAAGGGAAGGCTAGGAGAAAGGGTAGGGAAGGGGGAGGGGGGGGGGACTAAAGACATAAAATGTCCCAATGTGTTGCAGACTCATATGCAAGCAGTCCTCGAAATAGTAATACCAATAAACTGAAAAATCGAAAAGTGATTTCTCTTTTTTAGTGAAGTTGATTGAGTTCACTCTTCTCTAATAAATAGTAGGTTGCTAATATAGAGTGGCCCTTAGATTATATTCTCTTTCTTCATCCAAAATGGAGGGTTCATCGCCACCAACTCCTGAGTGGATAACACCAACAATAAGTCTCTCACTACGGATCCTAGTACGGAACTAGGATCCCTCTTATCCTTGTATCAACATGTGGTGAAGTTGCAAAGCATGGATTATCTCAATAAATACCTGTGATAGCACAGAAAATTGGACAGTTTATTATATTACTTGTATTCCATAAAAACTACCTATACTAATTATTGGTGGATTAAGTCACCACTTGCTCTATTTGTTCAGCTGTGTCCCACAATTTTTCCGTGGAAATGAAAACAATGGAACAGATTGTTGAATATTGAAGGTAGGTGTCGCATGAGCTTGATTGTAGCCTATCATTTAAATATTTAATTGGTTGCATCATTGGCAATGACAACCTCGTTTTCCTCAGGTATGAGGTTTATATATTTTATATTCACCAGATGTCAATTCCGCTTTACGAATGAGAGCATTGTGTAGGGAATAGGTAGATACGATGAATATAAGTGACAGAAACTTTTTTTTTCCGCTTTCGACCCAACCGTGAAACCCGTCCTGCGTTATTCATGCGCTCAGAGAGTGAGGAAGGTCGCCGCTAGACGAGCGCGTCAGGTGAATTATTCACGCGCGCGGCAACCAACAAGATAGGGCATTAATGGACTTTGCTCCGCCTGGCTAAACAGAATCCCTGAGAACAGACGACTTTTTCTCTTCTCTCTCACGTTCTCGGAGACCTAATCGAGAGAGGGCGTCAAAAGAATTCATCTCCCTCTCGCGAGTGGCTCACAAAGGAACGCGTTGGGTGGGAATAGCGTAGGATTAGTTAATCCGAGCTAATTTATTACGGGACATCAACATGATTCTATTATGAGCCCTCTGAGGCAGTCTTTAGAGAATTGGAAATGACGAGATCAACGTCGAATTATCTGGAAAAGGGATGTTTGATCTATAATCTGTACTTTTCATGACGTAGCTAACTTCTCCTACACGGCCCTTACAGAACAGCATGGATGGAGTGATTGGAATTTTTCTGTGATTCAAGTATTGTAACAGGATTTATTGGTACAACAACACGAAACTCACATTTTACCTGGAGGGTGGGTGTCCTGAGTACAAAATTCACAAAAATACCTTCCGCTCATAACATGGATAGCTGATGAACAAGCTTCTCCATGATTTTTGAAAATTTAATGCATTAATGATGATATAAAGGTGATTTTAAATCAGACCGACTTGCCCGAGGGTCGGCTGATTGTTTCCAATATCTTTAGAAAAATATTAGTACCTTGGTTGGTATTTTCTTTGTGTTTATCATGTCCTGATGTCAAGCCAACGTAAAGTATATACAAATAAATGACATACCAAAGTTAGGTTGGCAGTAAAACTTCCTCACATCAATTATGACATGGGATTATTGAATCAGTTAGTGAAAATTTCACCGGAATTGGTTTGGCACTTCCAGATTAATGCCTATGACAACAAATAGTATCAAGTTAGCGCTTACGCAGCAGCTTTTTCTGATCCACTATTGTAAAAAATAAATTGGCAATATTTTTGGAGTCAGCCCTCAACTACCCTCCGAATTTGAGCGAAATCAGTTTATGAGGAACTGAAAATCCGAAGTTCCAGGAAATTCGCGTTTGCGCAATCGAACACGCTACCTGCCCGACGGTTATACACGGTTATCCTGCCCGACGACCTGCCCGACGGTTGGTCCAACGGTTATACAATTAATAGGGGACCGTCTAGAGGCGCAATCCCTGATTAATCGTTTAGTTTTGACTGGGACCATTGACCACAGACAGACAGACGGACACGTAACCAAGATTGTACAGAAAGCTCAGAAACTCAAAAAGTAAGTCGACATTTTGATTTTGAGGGAAAATTTTTTATCTTGCACGAATATGCACGACCTTCTGTGGTCGGGAAGCAAAATGAGTTTTCACATACCTAATCCTTTCGTGGAGCTGATTTTTGTTTGTTTCGTGCTCGCATTGAAAGGAATAGAAATTGAAACCCATGAGGTGGAAGCAAGCACAAATACCGGATAGCGAGAAACACGATCTACGTTATTCTGACCGGGATCCCTTTTATCAGATTCGAAAAAAAGAATATCTGTACCGTCTAAAATAATGTTGAACTGGGAGCAAAGGAGGGTTTGGGATGTAAAGTACATAACATAAAAACATAAAAAAGACCTGGCGAGAGAAGACTTGGGTTTCTTTTCAAAAGAGGAGGAAAGGCCGGATAAAACTCGGCCATTCATCATCTGTAACACAAAAGCTGGCTACCCTTCCATTCCAAACGGCTCGGACATTAGGAAGGTATCTCGTAGACTATGCGTGTGAGTTCTTTGCGAACATTTATTTCCCTGGCGAGTTGAGTCGAGAGTAATTGGGGTTTCTAGGCTCTGAAAACGTCCAGGAATTGTGGGTAGGTAATTGATGAAATTTCTGAAATCGGGACTGGAGTAAAACGGGACCTACGCCTCTACGGCCGAATTTTGAAATTTTAGATTTTTTTACAAGTTAAAATTTTAATTTTTCTTAATCTGCGTAAGGATTTTGAAATTGTACAAAAATATAGGTTGTCAACAGACATTTATTTTTCTTCTTTCGAATGGGGAAATAGAATGGTTATTCTTTGTTTTGTAATTTGAAAGATCTTAGTGAGGGCTTTCCAAAAAGGTGCTAAATTAGCGGCATCCGATTATTGAAACTCACCGATAATGTGTCTAGTAATTTTAACTGACCTCACCGATCCCCTGCCAGCCTGCGGGTCCCAAATGACGTCATGGGCTCACTTCCAACCCGTTTTATAGTCAGACCGGTCGTACTTTCAAGCAGAAAATGCATACATTTTATTTGTCAGATTATTCCCACCCAACTAGACTGACTTTGGAGCTGGAAATTGGAATATGGAAGTTTTTGAGGGTGTTGAATCCGATTCTGAGGTCAAAAGCCAGGCAAAACATCAAACTTATGGGTCGATTTTGACGGATTTTTCCGGGTGTGTGCAGTGGATCGTCAGTTCAGGATTTCAGCCTGGAACAGAAAAATGCCACGTTGAACAGATAGCAGGAGAGACACGGAACTAAATTTGTTTGGGAAGTTCATAAACATCGAAACTCATTAGGTATATATATGATTTTGTTGAAACTCTTAAGGATTATGCAGTGAACCCCTTTAAAATCCCCTGTCAATTCCATCGCCGTCGGAAAAATTGTAGAAAGATTGAGAACAATAATTACAATTTGATGAACAATTCAATTTCGATGCCTTCATGAACATAAGGCAATGAGGAAGCAAAATCGTAGTAAGAGCGTGGGAGTAACCTTATCTTCTCTGCTTATTCCTTTTTTTCTCCTTAGTGGTTTGTCTCTTCGACGTAACATATATTATTTAAACTATACTATATATATAAATTTATAGATATAAACTTTTCTAATGTGCTTATTGTCTTTCAATAGAATACTATGCCGCACAATAGAATTTCAGAAGTCATCTAGGAGGGGAAGATGGAACGCGAAGAAATCTGTAGGAAGAGAATTCGTTTCGTGGAGTTTGATTAGATCCTGATTCGTACGTAATTCACTCTGAATGAGGATGCATCTTTTACCACAGAGGGTATTCTCGCAATCCAATGAATCCTACAATTCTTTGAGGATGCTCACACGTAACTTCCTTCGTTTCACGTACTTGTACCATGTTGGATTGAGAGGTGTAATGGGAGAGGAATTTCCTTTGTACGATTGAATTCAACTCAAATTTATTCAGGGAAATCCATTTTATTTTTCTACATTGAACAAAAACAAAACAAAAATACTACATACATATTACAGAACAAAAATATTACAGACATAGTTTTAGCAGAGATGTTTTGCCCTACCATATGTATGCTGTAATACATGTCAATGATCAGACCACCCTGGAGAGTATTACAGTTAATTTTAGATTGTCCCTGATTCACTGCAGCTCTGTTCAGGACAGATGTGGTTACAATAATATTATTACTGTTGTGGTGTAACGTAATTGATTTCTCATCCCCCATAGCAACGGAATATTCGTGGACTGATAGGACTATCGATGAACATACTAGGTATGTAGGTATTTACTGGTAGGTACATACATAATAATTATTTTATTAGGTTATAGTAACCGATGGTAAATTATACAGATAGGTTTGGTACCCCAGTTATTGTGAAATCGTCACTTGGTGATAGACGTGACATCTGTATTTTGAGTCCCGACAACTTCCTGTTTACTTGCAGTCAGCAATCTAGAGTTTGATCTTTGTTTGGATGTTTGAGCACTTTTTTTGGGTTGCTATTCATCTTATTGCGTCAATTCAATAATTATTTCATAAACATTCCATTTCACCCCGATTTTGGAATATTCCAGCGTTTTACCTTCTGAAATAATTCCTAACATCTCACGATAAAATGAATTCATGAATTTGTTACCTATATGAATGAATATACAACAAGACTTGGAATTACTACATGAACGGAGAACCAAGAAATCATTATGTAAAATCGCTATCTGTTCGCTAATCACGCAGTGGGATATGTCGAGTATCCTAAGCATTCATATAGTAGGGAAGGGTTGAACAATTAAGGATGGATTTTCAATTAGTTATATATATATTTGGTTGTTTTGAAATGCGAATGTTCAATTTTCCATGCTGACCAGTCTCAAAGTAGGGGATAAGCTGGAAAGTGGTGAGCATGAACGTCTCCAGAAGAGGAGAAAGTGTTTTTCTAGACATCCCACTACGTGCGAACGTCCTGGAGCACCATGTACGAATGCCCCCTCCAAACTCGGCTCCAAGCCCTACCGTACCCGAAATCACCCGTAGAATCAAAATGTCAATGATAACAAAAGAAAGAATAGGTTCGTTGTCCACCATTTCTGGAGTCCTCCAAGGGGTCACATTTTGGAAATTTGGAGTCAAAAATCGCTTTTAAAAAATGTGTTTTTTGAGGTTTTTTTTGTGAACTTCTATGCTAAATATAAGAACATAATATATATTCATGGTATATTTGGAATCAGCGTGAAAGTTCCTATAAGAATCACTCACGGATTCGGTCAAAATTATTCTTTGAAAATTAGCTTATCAACTCAATATAGTCTCCGTAACGCTTTTTAATGCCGCGAAAAAAATTAAAAACCGTCCCGTTAATCATTATTAAATGATAATAATTATACATTGTGGATCAAAAGGATGCTGATTGCAAACCTAAGACTGATTGTCTTAGGTTTGGAACCAAAAATGATAACATTACACAAACATGATTTGTACACGTGAATATACCTACTCAATGAAGGTCACCTTCCTTAAAATGGGATTCTAAGTTAAGTCAGTCACATCTTATAGCATATCTAACTAAGTAATGTATTTGCGTTATTCAATTTACTCTTCAGAGAGATAATTGAGATAAATAAAATTTCTCTTGTTACAGGTAGGTACCTAAACTTCCGAACGTACTCGTATAATATGATTGAAGATGCAATCTCGTTGGTAAGTGGCAAACAGTTCAAACACGATACAAACACATAGGTAGACTTTTCCATGTTTAGATTTCTTGAAATATATAGTTAATTGCCTACCTTGTATTCATGGTGAATCTCATTATGGCAAGCGAAGGAGATAAATTGGCCATCAACAGAAACGGCGACCGAAATCTGTTTGAAGAATCAAAAGAGCTTTTGCCGCTGGAAGAAGTGACATGATGAGCTCGGGCGTTTCATCTGTGGGTCTCAAATTTCACAGTACGACTGAACCCTTTGCCATTTGCTCACGGCGAATCAGAACCTTTCACTCCCTGCGTGATCTGGTTCAAACTAGATTTGGTGTCAACCTCAAAACGATTCGGAAGAGGGTATCTCCAGGTTCTAGATCCTGACGCCTAAAGGAGTTCATTGAAGGATTAGGAATCGGGAGGTAATTTACATACTGGGTACCATCTCCGTCCAAACTGAGAGAATCAATAGACGATGAGGATTCGTGCTTGCATAAATTATTGGTCATTGTAAGGGGTGAAGGCAAATTATCCTCATTGCTTCAATTCCTTGAGTGCCAATACATTTACAGCATTCATAAATCAAAACCAAACATTTTCTGAATTGAATTAAACATTAGCGAATATTCGAAGAAAATTCAGCTATTGCAATGGATTCGAAATTTTGATAATACCATGGAAGGTAGAATACCTACCGTGGATAATACAAAGTTTTAAAAATTGTCAATGTATATTATACTCAAACAAGATATATGTATATATATATATAGTATAGTATAGAGTTTCTCTGAAGGTCACACACCTTTAAGGTTCACTAAACAGAGATGGCTGACGAAAGAAAATTTATGTTAGATTTTACCTTAAATTCACTTTTATTTATCCCTTATTTATTTATCATATAGAATTTTAGTTGAAAAGATACTGCTGATTTCGCTGCACATTGTAGCTCCATAACGATTTGAACCCGTTCACTAGCAAGGGGAAACCCTGACTTTGATTACGATAATAGAGGAACTCACTCTATTGGATAACTGATAGGCCTACAACGAATTTTACTCTCAGAAATCTTTGGCATCGCTACATTTTCTGTAGGAAAGTTTCTTGGTTCCAAAACTTGATTACAACGTTTGGTTGAGGAGTTGGTAAATTTAAATTGTAATAGGAAAATAGAGTTTTAGAAACCACTGTTTTATTAATAAAATACTACACTGGTTTCAAAAAAACTCTGCTATTTCAATTTATTGTTCTTCATTAAAGTCCTGCGGATGACTGGGTCCTAAACTGCCCAAACGAACGCACCTTCGGGGACGAAACTGAGGGCGAGGTTGGTTATCTGCAGTGTCACATCTGGCCCGACATTGAGTTAGTAGTCTGTTTGTCTTCGTCTTTCCCAAACTCCCCAACTTGTCTATTCTTGAGGGGGCCCTTACTCTTCATAATAAATCCCTCCTCCATCGATCTTCCTCATCTTCCTCTACGTTGGTTCTATAATACGCCTTTCTCGCCATTGATACGAAGCCTCCATTCAAACCTATAGATAATGCTTCAAACTCAATAAAGAATCGTTGATTGCTTACTTTTTAATTTGAATTCCTTCGAAGGCCAACTCCGTTCTGAACAGCATGATGTTACAAGCTTACATAGCGTATTCAGGTATATCAAACATAATCATCAAAATCTGGATAGTGTGTTATTCCAATAACCAAATCAAGTACGTGGCAATATATTTCCCAAAGAACATCATTAGTTCTATCTCTGTCTGTTGTCGAACTCATCAGTTTGTTGTTGACGGCTACATGAAGAATCGATTTCTGAATTTGTTCCAACTTAACAGTAGATACTTCCCTGTATATTGCGTCGTAAGTAGCGAAATCCCCCCCCCCCCCCCCCCCCCCCCCCCCCCCCCCCCTTCCCCCCAGTAAGCTTGAACATGTGGTAAGCTTGGTAAAATTAAAACCTATATACGCCACTGTTGTGCAACAATCTTGTTGAAGGGACAAATGATCCGAGCCCATATATTACATAATACCTAATCTATATTTTTGATTGTATGCTTGCCAATATCCATACCAACTTTGAACACCAACGGTATTCAGTCAATCAGTGTCACTGAGAAAACCCAATTCCGCGTTGATGGAGAGAGTGTAGGTACGACAACTACTATTATTATAGTCAATAACCTGGCCAGGAACTTACCAATCGTTTTGCGAAAATTGGGTTTTTCGTTTTGGAAATTGCCGTTCGAGTCACAAGCCGTCACAGACACAAAGACTGACAAACAAACAAATAGACCTGGCATACCTAATATTAATAGCTTTTTGACATTTGAATATTCAAAGATAAGTACCAATAAATTATTTTTTTACTGGGCATCTCCTAAAGAGAACCGCATTGATCCACCTATCAAGACAAACGATTGGTGCCACTACACGTGACTCCACAAAAATTATGTGAAAGAGCAATATTATGGAGTTCAACCTCAACAAAAAAATTTCCCCTTCCCCCGGGCTTTTTCACATTTCGTTCAGTATATTAATTCAAAAGGGCTAAAGTCGATTTATCGTACAAAATACTGAATTTACAGGGCAGTTGTCAAATGCAGAAAGAATCTAACGGGAACGGAGGAGGCGATGACGGGATCATTTCGATGATTTCACTTTTTGGCCCAATAACACAAGCTTCACATTAAAATCCCGATTCACCCGAAGGACGCAACAAAGGCGTTGGAGCGACCGACAGAAATGGAAGCGAAACGTTGTCAGGACACAGCTGACAATACTCAAGTGACATTGCCAATATAGAGTTGACAGCTTATGAGTGAGTTGTTTATGTTAGAGGGTTTGGAGGCCGTGCTTTCTCCTTTATTGTATGCAAACAATCACGAGTCGAAGAGATAAGCGTCATTTTTTAATGAATTGGTAATTAAAATGTCCTTTATCTCTCAAAATAAACACGTTTTGTTTTCAGCCTCTCGATAAATACGTTCAATAATATAAGAAGGTTTATTTAACATGATTTTTTTATCATCAGATTCCTTGCGGTACATCTCTCCGTTATTTTGAGAAGTACCTGTCCCAAGGCAGAGATAAGGATAAGGAATCGTTAATTCGGTTCTTTTGAGTTCTAAGGTTCGAATCTCTACGGATTTATTAGACTGAAGATTCGGAGAGAGTAGAATGTAACGGTTGAATGTCTACCAAACTTTAATTAAAACTTGTGGAGACGGGACGATGTAATATTCGTACGTCTACATTGCCGAGATGATGCGATTTAGGTTGTTAAAAGTTGTAATATACGTCTCGTCCTACATGCCACCTTGTCATAACTCACATAATAAACTTGATGGATCTACCCCAACTCTTATGCTCGAATATTTGTATGTAATTTTTGTGCCATTACGCAATGAAAAATTAATTAATGAGATGCGACTCCTACAAAATTTAAAAAAAATAAGTAAGAAAGAACCCACCTAACAAGTTAAAATAATAAACAAATCAACGTGGTGTTGGAAACGATATATATACTGAGTGCATCTTGGCACAAATAACCGACGGAATACAATACATATGCAGATGGTACTTAAAGGTATTCTTCTTCATCGGTACCTATGGTACGAAATGAAAATAAGTAGGTGTAAGTACAGAACGGCAACCGCAAACTGCGCTGGTTGCTCCGTAATTCCTACCTAGTGGCGAAATTCTTTTTCACAGCGGGTGTATGATAGGGATGTTGATTATTATAATTAAACGAAGTACAGTACCTTTATTAGGCTTGATTTTTAAAACCATAGGACCTGCTCGGGAAAATCGGGAAGGCCGGAGAAGCGGAGGATGAATGCGGGCTACGATGAGATATATAAATACATCCAGTCTCCGAGTTGAAACTGCAAACATAATGTACCCATGCATAATATGTGCACGCTCATTTTGACATCTGTTCAAGAGGGGTACCTATGCACTCTGGTGTGCAGATGTTCAACTTCGAGCTGCTTCCACGTCCTCGATCTGCTGAAACACGCTCGATTTGACATCTGTTCAAGAGGGGTACCTATACATAAATTATGCATACCTACATATATTACATTGTATGTATGAGAATAGGATCATGTTTGTTGGCGGTAGGGCGATATTTGAGAGTATGGAAGGTACATACCGGTAGCGATAGACGATAGAGATCTGGTGTATTAAGAACCAGGTTGATCCGGTAAACGAAGTATTCGAGAATATTCTTCTTTCAGAGAAGATCAACGGTAGGAACCATACCGCAAAAAAGAATGAGAGGTAAGCATCGCTGATATGACGAAGAGTAGTATGACGAAAATTAGCCTCGTATAGGTACCATAGGTATGGTAGAAAATCCACTTGAGATGATGTGAAAAGAAGACGTGATCGTCGAATTTTCTCGTGCCGTGTGCACTTCGCAGATGACGGGTATAACAACAATGAGTTGAACCGAGAAAAATGTAGAAATCTTGAAAAGTACCGTTTTACGAATATTCCAAGGGATAATTGATTCGAACACGTGTCCGACGAGAGATAAAGCAGAAGAGTGGGGACAAAGAAAAATTGCAGCTCCAGGCTTCGGAAAAAATTATGAGTTGGCCAGGTGAGGTTATCCTCTCTAGGTTGGGAAGTCGACAGGTGACTAAATCGCTGAAAGGTGTGTGTAGGCAGCAGTGGGTCTCCACCCGAAACCCTCTAAAATATGAATAACCTGGGAAAATATATTTCACGGAACACTTTGTTTTTGAGACAATAGCTTGAGTTGATTGGTTCAACTGGGCAGGAATGCATAAAATCGTCTGTCCTAGTTCGTCTTTGTTGGTTTATTATTTTCAAAAATGAACCTTTGGGATCGAGCACGAAAACATTTTTTTTAACCCCCTCAAAATTTGATGTTTTACGTTACAAGAGACGTAGAATCCAAAAATCAAATTTTGAAAAATCCGTCCGTCCGCCGTACGCCGTACGCGGTATTTTCCTTAGTTATCATGGTCCAAAATTAAATTTGGTATACCGGCTCTATTTGGGGTCTAGTTGTGCCGCGAAGCTTGGCGTTACCGTCAGTCTTCTCTAAGGGGTGGAAAATAGGGGATGAAATTCTCAAAACGCCCTAGCTCGAGAATTTAAAATAGGAAGGTGTATTTTTTCCATCAATTTCGAATAGAACACAATTTTTAGCGTCGAATGAGACCTCGCGGAGCATTTTAGGACCAAGCGTTTGCTCCCTGTAAGGACTTAGGGGTTGAACGGGAATTTTGTTCTATTTCACAATCACTCTCTCCAGCTTCTAGAAAATTGAGTAACTTATTCAACTTCGCCACGTCTGAAAAGGTACACTTAACGAATATTATTTCTCAGAAGCAAAGTGAAAAAAAAAAAAAAAAAAAAAAAAAAAAAAAAAAAAAAAAAAAAACCGATTTCGAATTCAGCGCCCTTGAAAACCTCCGATTATATTTTTGTTAAGCTCAAAATACGACGATGAAGTATGCGTATCTCATTATATACGACCCACATTTTTTAGCTTGAGAATAATTTCAACATATGAAGCAAGGCGTTCAAGTTTTTATGAAAATATTTGAACTGGAAAATACTATTATGTCGAACATTAGGTATGTACAAGAACAGATTGTCTGAATCAGCTAAAAGACGGGGGTGGCTGGGTGTTCCAGATGGTACAATCTAATCCAGTGGGTGAACATCTCATTCTACTGTTATGGTTCTCGTCAGATGGAACTAAGCGTTGAGGTTGTGTTTCTGTTATTAACTGAACATAAACACCAACACTAATATATTATTCTCGGTCGAGATAGCACTGCCCGTGGTCCAGAAGGAATCTCCCTTTGAAAGGAAGGTCTCTCTAACTCCATTCGTAAGCCTCGGTGGTCGGTCCCACCACGTTATTACGTTTCCTCCATCCTGAATGACTCCCTTTCACACTAATACACAGCCACGAATACTTCAATATACGTCACACTTACACAAAGTCTTCAAACGTCGAAGGTCATAATTCCACGTTCCAACTGAATGAAATTCTGACTGCAGAATAAGAGCCAACATAATCATATAATATTAGCTTCTAGCAAACCTCACCGCCCTTTGGTCGGTTAAACGCTTATATCCAGACATAGTTCAGGTATATAATGGCCCCAAACAACTGCCTCAAAATAGGTTCACCTAAAGCGTGACCGTATGTTATTAAAACAATGCATACCTGTGATCGTAACACCCAACCTTTTTGCTTGACATTCATAGGAAGCTTTGACTATGTTCTTATTACAACAATTTGATGATCTATCCCTAATAACGTTCATGCCTTCAACGTCAGTCACACCACTGTCATTTGACCGTCCACGTTTTTTTATTGTTATCACTGTAATTTTCTTACTTTTAGTGAATTATATGCATGAAGTATTGGAAAGGAACTCTGATATAACTAGTCAACACCTTCCCAATTAAAATTCTTTATTATTCAACGAATTATACATGTGTAGTAGGTATAGTTAGCTTTCAACATAAAAGATATTTGCTTAAAATATTAATCTCCTTTGGTTTTTCTTGGGAAGAATAATATTTATCCAATCTCACTAGAGAAAACACTAGAATAGTATACATATTCAAGTATGAATGGCAAAAGTCCTAGAAATAAGCAGGTACCTTGACAGGAATAAAATCACAGAATATATAGGTCTTAACGGAAATAGTTTGTGTCATAATAAAGAATAATTTTAACCGATTTGGTGGGTGATTCTTATAGGAAATTTTGCACTGATTCCGAATATACCATATGTTCTTATGTTTAAGAGGGTAATTCACACCGAAAACCTCAAAAAACACGTTTTTTTAAAGCGATTTTTCAAAATTTTTCTAAATTTTCAGAATTTGACCCCTTGGAGTCCTCCAAAAATTCTGGGCTGCGAACTCATCCTTTCTTTTGATATTATTGACATTTCAAACTTTTTTGGATTTTTTATCTCGATCCCTCGGGCAGATATCGTCTGCAGTGACACATATATAAAAAAATATACATACAAATACAAAAGTGTTACATTTCAGGAATCGTTTTAGAATGGTCCGAAACGGATTTCCATGAAGAAAATTTTTAAAAATTTGCATCACAAAAATTCCGAAGCCATTGCAATAGCTTCATTGTCTTCAAAAATTCGCTAAAAGGATTGTTAGATCTCTTAGGTGGGGAAAAAAGATAGAGAGAGACACATGATAGGCTAATGAAGTTCCAACACTACAGAAACAGTTACATTTTAGATTGAAGAATTAAATTTTACTTACGCTTTACATTGGATGAATATATCGCACGTTGGGAGCAATACTGGTACCAAAAATGAGAATTAAATTTTACTTACGCTTTACATTGGATGAATATATATCGTTTTCGTTCGCGCGACTGTCAATTGACCGCTGAGGCAGTGGAATAAATTTCGCAAGCAGTCGCGCGGCAGTCAAATGACCGTCCCAAGTTTTTACTGGCACATTTCGGACTGTACTGAGCTTTGAATCACGGTTGTGAGTGGATTGACATGTGGCCGGAAGCATAATTAGAGAATACATGCCCCTCCCACCTTTCCCATAGCTTACCAACGCGCGCTTTTCTCGAACTACGAAGATGACGGTCACTTGACCGTCCGCGCGAACGCTTGAAGGTTAAGGAACTAAGAATGGCTCAACTCCATACATCTTTTTATTACCATTGGAACTGCCACGAAAAGTTATTTTCGCTGTCCCCATCCAAACATTATCATTGTTGATGAAGAAATCCCAACGAACCCCCAAACAACGAATCCAAATGAACTAAAGCCCTGAAGGAGATTCAAGCGTTCAAGAGTCAAAGTTGGAGATTTTTCTTTTGGCGAGAGGGATGGTGGACCCACTCTAGAATGAACTAAGTGCTAGTCCTTAACTAGGTATCCTTTTCCCAAAAGTGGAACACGAGTGTGAATCGCAAATCTACCAAGTAGGCCAAACCTACGTTCAAACACCAGCTGTTCAAACGCTTCCTTTATTACTGAATTTAGTTATGAATGAATGACACAACTCTTGGATAATAATAATTACAGGTAGGTACCTACTCATTGTCCCCAATAAATGACTGTGAACCTCGCGATAAATTTGAGGTAGGTAGGTATTTTATACTAGTAGGATCTTTGTAAATGGGCGATCTATAGGGAAAAAAATAAATAATATTAACCATTGTGTAACAATTTGCAGCGTTTTCAATTCGAATGTCACTTCTACTTACCTAGGAAAGTAAAACACGACATTTTAAGTGGAATCGAAAACGTTCCTCTTCCTTGATGTCAGAGATTTACCTATTGTTGAAACTAAGTTGGACTAACAAGTAAACCTCTGATATAATTATGTTCTGTAAGGTTTGTAAAATTATGACCATCAGTGTCATCTTTCACGACATTAATAAATTGACTGAGAAGGTCTGACAATAGATCAGATAGGGGGATTTGAACTTTGTCAAGAAACTCACCCGCTCCCTTTTAACGGCAAATATTTTTTCTAGTGAGAACCCGCAAAACAACCGCGTCCACTCCCGAAAAAGAA
>JAEMON010000005.1:16226654-16241598 GCA_030264115.1 Lygus lineolaris
CCCCCCCCCCCTCGCTTTCTTCTCTTTTCTCATGTTCAGGGTAGAAACGGTACTCGGCCAATGGTCCATCAACCACACATAATAAGAAAAGATAAACAAATAATACGAGTTTCTTCTCGCCCGAAACATCTCGTATACTATCTCTGACAAAACACAGCTTGTGTTATTCTCTGTAAGAAATGGAGACAACAACACATCACCCCTTCCTCCACTATTATCTACACCCACAGCATCCCCAAAGTTCATCTCGACTGGCCCATTGTCTGTGGAAATCCGAGTCCATGGATGAGGGTGTGGCGTGGGCGAAATCTCGTATAGCCATCGAGTAATGATATAATAATTTACTTACCTACCGATAAGGCAAAAACCCTTCGAGGACGAGAAATACTTTTGGTTTTTTATTTTCAATAATAAACCTTTGGAATCGAGCACAAACTAACCCCCCCCCCCCTCCATCCTAAAAATTTGATCGGATTTGACCCCATTCGGGGTCTAGTTGTGCCCCAAAGCTTGGCGTTACTGTCAGTCTCCTCTAACTGGTAGAAAAGTAGGGGGTGCAATTTTCAAAACGCTCCACTTCAAAAACAGCTTTTCAAGCTTCAGCTTTTCATTTCTTTTTTTGCTTCGATCCCAGTTTTATCACAATTTGTAGCGACGAATGGGACCTTGCGGAGCACTGTAGGACAAACCGTTTGCTCCCTGTAAAGACTTTGGGGTTGAACGATAAAAAAGAGCAGAATGACACACTAATGTGAGTAACAAATCTTTTTGAGTAAGCCGAATTCCCGTTCCATAGATAAGCTGATCAATTGGAACTTCTTTTCTTCACCGAACCGAGTTTCTTATTTACTTTGAGAAGCTTTCTAGTTACTGAATTTCGTTATGAACAAAGGACTTACAAATTTCGGATACAAGTGGTTACATACTTTTGGGGGGTGTTCTACTATGAGAATTCCCTACGTACTTACCTGATTAATAAAATGCGTTGCGTACGTAAAAATATTGTACGCAACTCTTTTGTGACAGAACGAAAAAGCAAATGAATGTATTTTCCTAACAGGTGTCATAACGGGAGTCAAGGGATAAATTAAATACATTTACAAAACAATAATGTAGTAGCCGCCACAATACTCATTATATGCCCATGAAATTATTGTGTACCTAGCGTTAAAAATTACGTAGGTACTTTCTATGTACCTACCAACAATAAGTTAGCAGATGGGCGATCTATACAGAAAATTATATTCGTTGTGTAATAATTTGCAGCGGTTTTGGAAGTCCATGATGTTTCTGTATTTTCCGAATAAACCTGGTATAAAACCCAAAAAATGTTCCAGGTATTGTAGTAAGTAAAAATTCATAACAGTTACAACAAATTATGATGTGTTTATTCATCTTTAAGTAGACTCGCACTGAGGGATGGAGTTGCTCACTTTTCAGTTGAATTAGTTTGAGGAATACCGCTGAAAAAAATTAATAAACTTCACAACATTTTATAAGTGTTATTAAAAGAAACTGATTATTCAAAAAATATATACCTACCCATAACTACCTACACTCATACCAATTAGAAGTAAGGAGTGGACTTATTATTGTACTTTTGCTATAGTACTTATATATCCTACGGCATTGTTTTGTAATAAGCACTTGGGATATTCATTTTGGGAGGATGAAAAGCATAATTATACGTCAAGGCATCCATCACGTGCAGGGCAGTGTATGTATGCGTTCAGACGATACTTTAGCCAGGGGCGCACCTACTGGGCGGGGGGGGGGGGGGGGGGGGGGGGGGGGGGGGGGCGTAAGCCAAAAAAATAATAACTTTTAAATACACTAAATTGGATTATCATTTGAAGCGGATTGCTTGATACTAGTCCTCCCTTAACCTTTAATGCTTGTTTATAC
Source organism: Lygus lineolaris (assembly GCA_030264115.1). Taxonomy (NCBI): domain Eukaryota; kingdom Metazoa; phylum Arthropoda; class Insecta; order Hemiptera; family Miridae; genus Lygus; species Lygus lineolaris. Next base: position 16,228,560 of record JAEMON010000005.1, read on the forward strand.
ATTTTTAAACTAGTACCAAAGTGATCTTAGGTGTAGACATACAAATATTCAAAAATGAAGATCTCTCCTGACCCTAACAAGCCATGCCGTCAGGGCCAAGGGGGTGGTCAGGAAGGATGAATGCATCCTCCTCGACGAAACAGATTAATATATCAACGCCTATACAATACACATGTTTCCATATTGAAATAATGTGTGTACGTAGATGTTTAAGAGCCCAAATATGGTAAAAATGCAATTTTAAACACCCAATTTTTTGAAAATTGGGCCATGAACACCAGATCACGAACACGGTGCTTCCCTACACCTGCGGTAGTGACGAAGCAAAAGATGTAGGTACGCAGTTACGATATTACTGTGATTTCGTACCTACTATGTGCCTAGAGCAGATGACGGATTGGAGTAACTGCGCAAATTATCCCATCATCGTCATTAACTCTAGAGAAATTTATGAGTGACAGGCACCCATCACTATCCAGTAATTGAGCCTCCATCTACATCACCTGCTATGGAATGCTCCATTGCACGCTTTCATGTATGAAGGGTTCTCAGTTGACCGATTTGTCACTCCATTATTTACCCTACTAGCCAGTCTCCGCTTCCATCGTCCCTTCCCGATGTTGACGATCATTAGCACCCCGAACGAATTCCGTGGCTGATGGGATCGTTAAATACGAAAATTTAGCGAATGCGACGCGACCTACCCTCCTAATGGATGTGATGTGCTACATTCATCATCTATGCGTTGGTAATGTTCGAAATATCCACTTACCTGTAATCCAATGAGCCACCGCGTTCTCCGACACGAATGAAAGTTGATTTCGTATCTGTTTCATACACTTACGGTCACGTAAGCTTCATCCTATTGAGTTCTCCACTGACTTCACAAAAGGGGAAAATTCCCTCAATTCGGTATTCACATTTTTATGGCCGAGATTTTTTCACGACCTGCACTTTTATCAACATATTTGTAGCATTTTTCCCATTGAAATTCAGTATTTTACCACCAATTATTAACGATTCTTTTTAAATTCAGTTATAGCGAATTTTCGAAAAATATTCAGCTAAGTATTGCATTGGCTTCAAAATTTTAGTTATGACAATTTTCAGAAATTTTCTCCATGTAAATCCGTTTCAGACCATACTAAACCGATTCCCAAAGTTTAACACTTCATCACTCCAGATCTAACCCTAGGCCAGAATTTTTGGAGTTCTTACTCCAAGGGGTCCAAATAATGAACGAAAACGTGTTTTCAAGGTTTAAGGTGTAAAAAACCATCCTAAACATAGGAATATAATGGGTTGTGGGTTGTATGGGACGACCATTTTCTTTTTGGAAGTCCAATTTTGGAGTCTGTTATACTTTTATTGCTTTCAGCTAGGTACATGTTTCGACAGTGACCGCTGTCTTCCTCAGCCTAAGTTAAACAAATGTACATTAAAAAAAATATATATTACAGGAACTTAAACTAAATTAACTTTACCAGTCAGTCATAATTTTAAACATAAATATCACGTTTGCTTGAATAATTCAGTCATTATCTACTTAGTCATTTAGAATGATTAAATTGAGCAGTAAACTAATATCCATATCTGATAGATTATAACCTATTTATGTAAGATTGCGGTTAATCCCTTATAAGTCTTGTTTAATTTTGATTTCCCCATGCACCATGATCGCCTTACAGAGAATCTTACTCTGAATTGGTACCTACCTATAGAGACGATTTTTAAAATTTTGTTTGAGTTTTTTTTTTCCCTTCTAGTGTAGGTTAGGATTAAGCAGTATAATATCCAATGTTTTAAATGAAAGGGATGCTTATGTAAATTACCTTGATTGTTTGTTCTTCCTTATCCCACCTCTCATCGATATTTAATTTATTTTATGCAACTATTTGGCAGCTTTTCTTCAGCCAGGTGAGTATGTAGATCGGGGTTTCACAACGAACAATTTTCGAGGACCCCCTATTTAAGGGTGTCTCAGCTAATTATCCCCCCCACCACAACTTCTTAAAAAGCCTTTAGAAAAAAATGCAACGTAACCCCCCCTGCCTTAATTTTTTAATTAGAATTCAGAAATTAGAAATACAACTTCCATTATTTATGGAACCCCCATTATTTAACTCAGGGTTGGACCTGCTGAACGAGGAGTTCCGTACTGTTCCGCTGATGCATCATTACCCATTCGGGAGTTGAAGTCGAGACGAACCTGGAGGCAGCGCTTATGCAGTTTAATACCGCCAAAGAAGGTTGGGGTCCCCTGACTAGACTCTGAATATGTCACTTGAGAGACAAATTCGTATGAGTTGCAGATATAAGCTGCACAAATATAATCTACATACTCACCTACCTGAGGAAAAGCTGCCAGATAGTTGCTTAAAATAAATGAAAGATGATGAGAGGTGCGATAAAGGTAGAATAAACAACACACAGGTAATATACATAAGTACCTACTCATTTTATTTACAATATTGAATATTAAACTGCTTAATGTTAACCTATACTGGAAGGGAAACAAAAAACTCAAAAATAATTCTTAAATATCTTCTCTTTAGGTAGGTACCTGCTACAGAGTAAGATTCTCTGTCAGGCGACCATGGTGCATGGGAAAATCAAAAGTAAACAAGATTGATATGAGACCACCCCAATCGTACAACTAGGTAATACCTACTCAATTAGATTTGGATTTTAATTTAATGATTAATTTAATGATTCTAAATGACTGAGTAGGTAATGATTAAATTATATATATTATGGTATATTCGGAATCACCCCAATTTTTTTCCATAAGAATCATCCACCAAATTGGTCAAAATGATTCTTCGAAAATTCGCTCATCAACTCATGCTGCATGAAGGGAACTTTTTTCAGTCAAATTTATTTTTTCGCCAATCAAATTGAAGGTATTTACCCTACTGTCATATTTGGGTTGTTAACACCTTGAATTGGATTGGGAAAAAACTAAATTTGGTTGGGGAAAAATATATTTGACTGGTAGGTAAAATGCTATACATCTCACGCAAAACTTATATTGGCAGCAAGTTTCGTTGAGTAATGTATTCATGTTGTCATTACATTGGCAAAGTCACTACATGTCAGTAAAGGTTATGGTAATATACGAGCTCCTATAGGCTTGTTCCTAAAATTACATTTGCATTGAAACACTGCTTTTGAGGGCATTTATGAAAAATCGGTTAACCAGAGATGTCCTACAACATGTATTGTTCTGTGGTTCTCATTAATTTATCACCAACAAGAATACCAACAAGGCCTGCTAATAAAAAAGCCCGCCAATAAAGCCTACTGACAATCCCCGTTACAAAGCACCTACATAACAAAAAATGTTTCGAAAGCTGTAAAGATACAAACTTCCGCTTTTAATGATTTTTATTTTCTAACCAACTTTGTTCGTTTTTTGCTGTTTATATTTTATTATTCCTCTTATCACGTCTTCTGATGTGGGTGTCTACCAAGCAATTTTTTGCGAACTAATGGTAGAGAACCATCCAGCTATTTTTCCTCACCTTTCTCAGACGTGAAAACCCCTGAAATTTAAATTGAATCCAAAATCAGAAGGTTTTGGGTTGGGACCCTTGCTTACATCAATACTACAATATTAATAACTGGTGAACCTGAGTATACTTGGAGGGAAATTCTTTGGCAGACAGATAGCTGGGTAATGATATAGCAAACAATCGAAACAATTCAGTTCAACCGAACCTCTACATTATGTGACCTTAACCATCAACCGATGTTTTGGGAAATCACAAACCTATCAACTATAGAAAAATTAAAAATTATGATTATTTATTCAATATCTTCGTTAGGTACCTACCTAATTTTTAAGAACTTTCCCGATCAATTCAAGCTGAATGACTTAACTCACAGAAGTCGTTATGGTATCGTTGAATACGCCATAACTAGTTATATATGCAGGATACCAACACGTGCGAATTTGAAGTGAAAAGTTATGAACTTTCACGGACTTTTGCTATTTGGACGTCCCACAGGTTTCCTGCGCATATCGTGAAAAGCTTGATTCACAATCAGCTCTACTGGATGTTGATATTAGAGATAATATTGTCGAAGCTGTTTCTCATGTTTAGGAAGAAGAAGGAGGATATCTGTTTTGTCTGTGAATTAAGCACTATACAAGGTTTGCACATGAACTCGTGTATTAAAATGAGGAAGCACAAATAATTAATAAACGGATGTAAAGTAGAATAAAGATAGATAGTTGGGATGCTGTCGGTCACTCGGAAAGACGTGAAGAACCGGAGCCGCGAACCAAACTTAGTTTTTATGTAAGAAACAAAAAAGGCAGCGGTCAGGCGGTCAGCTGATGTGTGATTCGAGGGCTGGCTATGATCATGGAGACGGGACAATATCCTTCGGGTCTGGCTATTCGAAAAGATCCAAAGAATTCAAAGATGTGGATTTTGTGGTTTTCCCTTAACATTTCCTCAAGACCAACCTACGATTTCTTATAAAGCACTTTACAGCTGGAGGAAGGTCTTGCTGGGGATTCCCTTACTCGTGAAGCTGTAAAAATAAAATAAATCTCCCGTTTTGGGGTTTTAGTGCCCTCCTCGGAGGCACTTGGTTCATTTAGGGCGCCGTTAGTTCGTAACTGTTCCCTGGAAGTCGTATGGATCCGTCGTTTTTATCTTCAAGAAGGAGAGCCGATGTTTTTTTTTTTTTAGGCATGAATTCGTAAGCAAAGAGTTCGAAGTTTGTTGCTTATCAAAAAACGCTGCAAATGATTACACAACGGTTTATTATTTTCTGTGTAGATCGCCCATCTACAAACATCCTATTGACATAAAATACCCACCTACCGCGAGGTTCACAACCATCTCTTGGCGACAATGAGTAGGTACCTTCTTGTAATTATTATTATTGAAGAGTTGTATCATTCATTCTTAATGGAATTCAGTAACTAAGGAAGCTTCTGAAAGTAAACAACAAAATTGGTTCGGTGGAATCGAAAGAAAGTCGCATTTGAACATTTTATTTTTATTCATCATGAACCTTTTTTGTGTTATGGAATTTATTGGAGAATATCAAATGATAATAAATAATAATTGATCGATCGCCAGAATCGTGAATCCGAAACCACCCCACTGATAATCAATATTGCGCTAGGTCTGTTTGGCTGTACCTAATGGTTTGTGACTCATCAATTCCACATGCACCAGTGATACTACCAACTCCCTTTTGTTATGTTACAATAAATAACAATGAAACGCTTACAAGTCGAATGCGAAAACTAGAATGAACTTTTATTGTTTACTCTCAACGACCAACCATCAGGTTGGTAACTAACGACAAGTAATAATAACAAACGGTACACCACATCTCCCCTTCTTCAGACAGATCCTGGATCCTTTGGTTTGAAAGGGGCCAAATGAAAACGGTTGCGTTGGATCCTCCCACCTCTCTCCGTCTCAACCAGATAAGACCGGGGTTGGTCCAGCTTCTTCAAGATGTGACCCTTCGTATTCATGTTACGGATCCACACCAGCTGTCCTGGACTCAACTCCGGCCGCTCCACAAACGCTTGATGCCTACGATCGTAGCGCTTCTTTGACTCTTCCCCGTGCCACAACTTCTTATTTCGTAGTACTGGAGCATACACAAGGGATGGTCTTAAAGTGTCTTGCAATACTGAGACTGTGGAGGGGAGTTTACGGCCCATGAGAAGCTCAGATGGGGAATATCCATTCTCAAGAGAGGTAGTGGTATAATGTAGGAGCCCCACACTCCAATCAGTAGGTACACTTCGAGATGAGTGACTTAGCGGTCTTGAATGCAGATTCCGCTAAACCGTTGGACTTGGGAAACGTAGGACTGCTTGTCAAATGCTCAAATCCATACTGCTTGGCGAATTCTGCAAACACGTGGCTGTTGAACGGAGGGCCATTGTCAATGCGTACTGTGTGGCACTCCATGCCTGCCAAAAATGTGTTTCAGTACTTTGACTACTGTGGGGGCCTGGTTGTTTTTGACGAGATGAATTTCTAGGAACCTAGAAAAGTAATCTTGCAGTATAAGATACAGCTCTCCTTTCGCCTTCAAGAAGTCCATTCCTACCGTAGACCATGGTGAATGTGGAAATTCCGTTAGCATCAGAGGGTCTGAACGACTGGAACGATATTTGGCACCTTCCGCTCTATGGCAGCAGTAATGCCTGTCCACCAAACCGTTTCTTGGGCCAACTTCCTGCATTTCACCACGCCTAGGTGGCTGGAATGAAGTTTGTCTAACATGAGACTCCTTAAACCCTTGTGGATGACAATCCTCGTGCCGTATAAAAGCAAGCCATCGTGCGAAGAAAGTAGATGTCGAAATTTGTGGTTTTGACGGAGACAAGGATCATCCTCTTGCTCCCAGCCCTCAGCCAACTTCTTAATCACGGATTGTAGGGACGGATCTTTCAGGCAATGCTCTTTAATGACGTTGTGTAAGATATCCAAAACAGGGAGAGAGTTGCATATTAAGTCGTCATTTTGCCGTAAAACTTCTCCAAGATCTAAATCATCATTATCAAGACTGGTATTCGATGCTCTAGACAACACGTCAGGAACATGAAAGTCTTTCCCCGAAACATGACTCAGTGTGAAGTCGAATCTCATCAGTCGCAGGCGCAGGCGTTGCGGTCGTGGAGTTAGTCCTGTCACAGGTTTCGAACCCATCAAAGAAATAAGAGGTTTGTGATCTGTCAATTCTGTCCCAAAAGATATAAAGAAAGACGTTCGCAAGCCCACGTCAACGCGAGTGCCTCCTTCTCAATTTGTGCGTAACCCCTCTATCCGTCAAACCTCGAGATATGTACATTACTGGATGGAATTGGCCTTGAAAATTCTGCTATAGCACCCCCCCCCCCCCCCCCCCCCCCCCCCCCCCTAGAGCGTAAGAGGAACTATCAGCTGAGACCCGGAACATTGCATTTGGATCAAACTGCTGTAGAATTGGGGTTGAAGCCATTGCGGATTTCATTGTGTTGAAGGCCTGGGTATGAACTTCTGACCATAAGTATGTAGTTTTGCTTTGAGAAGGTCTCGTAGAGGTCTGGACAAGTCTGCAGCATCTTTGACAAATCTATTCAAGTAGTTATACATTCCAAGAAACCGTCGAAGTTCTTTTACATCCTTTGGAGGAGCCGTGTTACTGACTGCCTCCGTTTTTTAGGATCCGGAGCAATTCCTTCTGCGGATATCAAGTGTCCTAGGAAAACACTTGAAGTGACACGGAATAAACACTTCTCTCTGCCACCACCCCAGGAAGTGGCTGAAAAAGTTCTGTAAACGCATCTTCCACGTTGACCTCCAGTAAATTCGGATTGCTTCTATTTATTGAAAGAAGTTTTAGCCCTTCTATTGATGATCTATACCCAGAAGTGGGGTTGCCAGTTCCTTGATTACGAAAATTCGGTCCCGAATAGTCAACGAACCATATGAAAGCTTACCAGAGAACGTACACAAGCAGGTCAGTGAACCTCGCCCAGCATAACATATTTTACCAAGGTCGGGAACTAAAGACGTAGGGGGAATCCCTATAACGCTTAGAATTGTAGGTGGTACACACGTCGCATCTGCTCCTGTATCCACTTTGAAACTAACCCGGTATATATTCAGATTATTTATTTATTTCTTATCTTATTCAGATAAGATGTCCTCACCTTCGTCTCAGTCCCATGAGACAATTAACTTGTACCAGATCTGGCTCCTTGAACAATCCCGAAGACACCCTGTACCGTTCAAAACGCTTCAGCCAGCGCAGCCATTCATCCGATTTCAAGTCAAACTTGTCTGGAACAGGGCCTTGGTAGCGAAAACCTGCTTCTGTATGAGAAGATGTTGTATCATCATGATCCTCTTGACGTTTCGCCCGTCCTTTTGTCCGCAGCGCCATGTTATGTTATAATAAATAACAATGAAACGCTTACAAGTCGAATGCGAAAACCAGAATGAACTTCTATTGTTTACTCTCAACGACCAACCATCAGGTTGGTAACTAACGACAAGTAATAATAACAAACGGTACACCACACCTTTCATACCAAAAATATGATTATTTCAATTCGTTCAAAATGAACTATGAACATTAAGAGCAAAAATAATATCTAAAGCCATGGTGGAGCTTTTGGCATCAGAACGTAAAAACAACCAAGGAGGAGCGTTTAGCGTTTCGTATTATTATACTGCCTCAAGTGCCTCATGATTCATGATTGTGCATAACATCCTATTTCACTCTTCCCGTCCTCGAAAGCGTCATGCAGTTTAACGATTTATTTCCTCCACCAAATAATTCAAAAGCTATCCAATTTAAGCCCACGATATTTCACTCTCCAACAAAACTTGGTGAATATTTTTCCCAGAAATGAGTTACAGCCTTTTCCCTCAAGCCCAACTTTAGCCTCCCTTTTCCAGCAAAACCGTAAAAATTCGTAATAACATTCATTTTGTTTACGCGATGCCTCATTAAAGAGGTCCACTTTCCGGCAACACGATTTATTCAGCAGCTAGACATTTCCCCATTAGGGAGTAAACATTTTTTTGCTCGGCTTTTTGCGAGAGGCCTAGTGGTACCCTTCTGATTATTTGTATCGACCTTTAAATGAAATTGGCTATTCAGAGATGCCAGAATTTTTTTCAGCACATGCTGAAATATACTTATCTCTCTATTAATTAACTTCTTTACCCACCTTTTAAACGTTTACGAATAAAAAATAAATAGTTGTTCATTATTGATTTAGAGTTACTAGTAGAATATAAGAACTGGAGTTCTGATCTTGAAATATCACTATGAGCAGTATAATTATTATTGCATAAGGATAATCTTAACGAAAGTTTCCATACTCATATGAACGACGGTAAATCATGTTTGAGCATGATTATTAATCGTATTTCAAACATTTTTGATTTAGGTATTAGATACTTACAAAAATGAGACACTGGAAAAAGGTGGGTCTCAAGGAATGATAGCCTCTCAAGTAGTGAGTAGGAAGAAAAATTACCTATATAAAAGCCCCAATGAATTCCATGGCTTTGGCTAATAAAGCAGCATGATGGTAGTTCCCTCTGGATGGTTCTAGTCGGCCAAGACCGTGGGAAATGTTCCCATTGTTCCCAACATCCGAGGTGATTGCTTAGAAATAGAAGCTATGAGGAACTCTGCCCACCATATGGTTCGGACTGTAGCAGGGGGTGGTGTAAGAAATAGATCCGCACTGAACGTGATGTGTCGTATGTTGTTATCGAAGATGTTTATACAACTGGTCAGATACGGAATAGGCGGCTGACGAAAATATTGGTAAGTAGTTGTCGGTTATCGTCGACCGAAATTGTGAATGTGTGTTTGATTCAACCATAGGATGGGAAATGAGAGTGACCAACATAAACTGATTGATTCTGAAAAGAAAGTAGTGTCGACGTTTAACTTTGGCATGGGAGGTACTGGGATTATGAGCCCGAGGGGAACTTTGTCACAATGTATTGTTTAATTTTCCGGGCAACAACACGATTGGACCAATCAAACATTGGAGTGAAAAGCGCACAAAAAAAAAAAAAAAAAAAATAGGCAACTCGGAATGAAACAAATGCATTATAAAGAAGAGAGTTACCAACCACTTCGTGTGATACTGTATTTATTGGAAAATCGGCAACCCGTCACAAGGTGGGCATATCGCTTTGGAATAAAGTTTTTTTCAAGCAAGTACGTATTTATTAGTTATGTAATGAATGATTGTGTAAACCGTACAGATATAGAAGATTGCTACTGTAATACCTATCTTACTGTACACTACAACTTCACATTCATTCGTATTGTATTACTGACAAATTTAGAATCTTTGTCTGCATACAGCCAAAAAATGGCACACACCCACATGCTCATCCACACTCTCACACCTTATCAGTATTTTTGAACACATTTTAGAATTTTCGAAAAATTCAAGTACGTAAGGAGGGCGTAGGGAATTATTGGAATATTGAAAGAGGAAATGTTGGAAAACCCAGGCAAAAAGTATTTAGTGGTAAATAAACGTTAGGAAGTAGATGGTTGATGAAGGGAGGGAGAAGGGAAGTGGTCATAAGAGGAGCCATAGGTGGGAAGGGGGAGGATACAGCTCGTTCACTCGATTGGTGGCCAGTGTCAAGCCAACTCGTTCCTAAGACCAATAAACGACCCCTATATCGACACATCACAGCTTTTACGTTCTTCTTCATGAAGTTTTTCTCTTCCACTCGACCCAGCATTCTCTTTTTCTCTTTTCCCCACCCATCACTACCTACTTACTTACAAGAGTAAGACGAGCGGCTCTTATACGCAAGAACCCTGAGGAAGAGTTTCGGAGTTTTTGAACATGTTGTTAGTCACGACCGACGGCGTAGAAATTGATCCTGTGCCCACTATACTGAATGACCTAAATTTACCGCCCACCGAAATATCTCCTTTACAAAGAGGGTTTCGACACAAAGTTTCAAATGTCAACCCACCTTGATTTTAACATGGAACATGTTTGCACGGAGGTAAACCGGGTTCGAGACCGTGACCGTAAATGATTTTAATTTGTTCATTCACGCTGTGTAACGTGGTGATGTCAATTTTTCCCACAACATTTTTAAATTTCCAGGCTTTGATCGAAAAATTTACATCATCACGTACTCAGCGTAAAAAAACACATTGAAATCATGTAGCCTTGGTACTTTACTATACCCACAAAATCCAATGTCTAGAGAGTTTGGTCCAGTTTTGGAGCGTAGGTACCAATTTCGCACTTTTCTGTGCACCCAACATTTCAATCCTCAACGCGCGTTGTGCACGTACTCAAAATATTATTTTCGAGTTCTACGCAAAAAAATCAAAGGAGGTTGACATTTAAAACTTCCGTCAAAACCCCCTTTTTCAAGGGAGATATTTCGGTGGGCTGTACAATTAAAGTCAGCCTGTATAATTCCCAATTTGCCAGTAGTTAGTATCGTTTTTCTCATTCAAATTCAGCGTTTACCCGACGAAATTTAGGTGGAACATCATATTGAAAATTCGCTATAACCAATCAATAAGCGGTAATTTGCATAATATTCCTGCCGTTTATGTTCGTAGGATATTTGTTGTGAAGCTATATGTTCCAACATCACACCAAACTCATTCCTGTTGTCGATTGAATTGGAAGGAAGTTTCGAAGGATGGAAAACTGAATTCACACTTAAGGAATAAAGTTCTAATTGTAGAAGCTGGCTCCCATGTAAGGTTGAGTGATACTATCTTTCCATACTTTATCCCAGCGGGGGGCTTACATGTCTCAACACCACGAAGCCACGGGTATTCGGTGCCCGCACGATGGTAACACATTTTCGAAACGCATACTAATTTCCTCGGAGTTTTCGCGAACTCGGAAAGGAGTTTATAACGTGATTATTGTTTCTACGAAGACTCACTCGGAGAGTGGAATATATTTCAGTCTCAAGGGATATTCGCTGTTGTGTGTGCCAAGCTGTTGAGGAGAGAGTTGTTAAAATCATGTTACTCAACACGTAACTGTATGTGGGGATGAGATCAGATAACGAAGACTTCGGAGAGTTACTCTAAGCTCCAACAAGTTTACACCCAACTTCTGAAGGAAATACAATTATGACTGTAATCTCCATTATTATAATTAGAGATGAATCACGTCGCAGATTTCTTCACATTTTTCATTTTCTCACTACTGGTTTGTCCTCAGCTACTGCACCTGTACTTTATTTATATCGTTATTCTGAATCATGGCCTATTGAAAAATGACCATATATGAAACAAGAACAAGTTTACTCGACACGATTAATTTGATGTAAGTATGTATGGAAAATCTATTAGGTGAAAACTTCATGAAAGCGGTAGTATAGGTATTATGCATACAGTATTCATAAATGATCGGTGGGCATTATAATAGGTGATACATTAAAATCATGTTGACTGCGGTCAACAAGATTCAATTCTCAAAACAAGGGTCAAAGCGAAGGGGCCGTTTTTTTTTTTTTTGCTTTTTCGACGCCTCTGCCAGTATTTTCTCTCAGCTTGGCATCAACGCCGTTGTATAACGTCAGGCTGTATAAATATATAGGACCTAAATATTCTAGCCTATCCGATCCCCCATAGGCGGTGGACCTTTTGTGCGCTTATCTCTGTCTGCAAGGAGAAAACTTGCGGGGAAAACTCTTTTCCAGTCAACGTTGCGTATTGTTGGGGCCGCTCGTCCTCATAAATAATATCTACCGTTCAGTCGAATTTTTTTTCACCTCGAAAGCTAAGACTGTGATCTTTCTCATCCTTTTGACGATCCGATTCTGCTTCCTCACTACCTTAACAAGTAGGAAGCCTTACTTTGCAAAGAAGGAAAAAAATGGTGTCCCCCAAAATCAAAATTTGCACTTGCTTTTTTGCGTTCCAAAGCTTTCTGAACAGTTTTGGCTTCGTGCCTGTCTTTGACAAATCGTTGAACAGGGTAAAACTACGAAATGATGGTCCGATTTAATGAAATTTACAGGGATTGTGCGGGGGCAGCTTTTAGACGATCCCCAATTAATTCCAAAACGCCCTGAAACTACGGTTTGTCAGTTCCCATGAAACAATTTCACTGAAATTCGGTGGGAAGTTTGAGAACAATAAAATGGATCAGTAAAATCTTTGCAGTGCAAATTTGAAATAAGTTGTCATAAGGATAACTTCTGGTAAATTCTAAAAATTTGGGAGGTATTTTCATTCTACTAATTATATAAGTCAATGTTAGAAAGGTGGGGAAGCAATGCTGCCCACACCCATCTTGGTAGATGTTTTTGTAATTCATAAAAATCGTCCTTGATCATATTTATGACCAACTTCGTTTTCGTAGAAATTAAGCCTTCCGGTACAAACATCATGAGGGTGAGGTTCAATGATTTATGCAGACTGAGGTCTTGAGCTCAATGTCCAGTTACCATCAACTTCCCACCATCAATGAGCTTCCAAGTCCCACTTCATATTTTAGAAAATTTTCGAAGAAAATGAAGCTATTGCAATG
>JAEMON010000005.1:16241702-16272845 GCA_030264115.1 Lygus lineolaris
CCCCCCCCCCCCCCCCCTTTTCTTTCACCTTTAACCTAGCCGCTAAACATTGGAGGAACGTGGAACACGCTTAGCACCTCTCCAACATCTTCATGCCCTTGCCGCTTGCATTCTTCATTTGCATTTAATAGGTAACTAAATCTGAAAAAAAAGCCATTTTTTTTACAACATACCAGTGCTTGTCAGGGGTGTAAGGAGTGGGAAATTAGCAGCTTGATATGTGTATATTTTTCTGATAAATCAAGAGCTTTCAAATGAATGGTGTGCACGATTTTTGTGGAATGAAAAATGGCGAAGATATTTCCGTAGCAACAGTTTGGTTGTAATAGGAGTCAATATGAAATTGCGTAACGTTTCTCGGTTTCGGTTTTGACATTTTATGTCTTTGCTCTGGCACATAACTCGAAAACAGTTACCAAATTCGTTACAAAATAATTGTTATGATGATTTTCACTTACAACCAATATGTAGCTAGGGAAAAGTAACTTCAGCAATTTTCATCGCACAAAAATCGTACACCACTCGTTGGAAAGCTCTCAATTTATCCCTAAATGCCACGATGATCATTTGTATGCACATTGACCCCCTTCTTTGTAGAGCACGTTAACATTCCGTCAGTTTGTTTACTAAAATGTGAATTTCGACTCCGTCAGGAAGAGATTCTTCGTTGGCATGTGAACTCGAAGAGATAAATTCCTCACATATTATGTTTATTGGATACCGAAACTACGTGTGTCCCTAGTGTATAATTTTTTGATGATTTCATTGAGCTGGTGTTTCGATGATTTGATTCATAGCAGGTGATCCAAATATTGCGAGAACGGTTTGATATGTGAAGTGGTGGTTAAATCATTTTAATAGGTAATTTTCTAAAGACATAAAATGTCCCAATGTGTTGCAGACTTGTATGCAAGCGTTTTTTATTCGATTTTTCACTTTCTTGTCGGCTTCCGTACTGTTCAAGCCCGAAGCCCTCAGTAGCTTGTAGCATCCACCACATTTTTTTCTTTTGGACCCCTTGCTGCCATTCACTAACGTATGAAGTCTCTTTGGTGTTGTTGGACGCTCAGGTGGATCTTCATCTGATGCTAGTTGTTTCGATACCATTTCTTTGAAGAAGAGGTATGCCATTTTGTTCTGTGGGTTTTTGGCGTTATACAGCAGCCAAGCGTTAGTAGCTGCAGACCCAAAAAGCAGCTCGAAAGCAACTTTCCGATACCACTTCCTGGTTTTTCGGAGCACTGAATAGTATGAACTCATTTGATCTCTGTAATCGATACCTTTTTTTGCTCCGTTGTAGTCAATGAAATATTGTGGCTTGAGAATATTTTCTCCCAGCCGATTCTTTTTTCCTGTGTCGGATAGATCTAAATTGTATTCTTGAACTGAGGTAATCATCAAAACCTCCTTTTTGTCTTTCCATTTCATCACTTTTATCCCATTTTTCTGAAGCCCAATTACTTTTCCTTTTTGCACTTTCCTTTCTATAATTTCCTTCGGCAAGCCTTTTCTGTCTGACCTGAGAGTGCCAACATAACGAGTTTGGTGTTGATTCAGGTACTGTGTTGTTTCCATGCTCGAGTAGAAATTGTCGGCGTATAAAGTTTCCTAAAATGTTTGATTTTCTGGTCGTTTTTTTTGAGTCGTTTCTTGCCTGATAGATCCTGGTAAAAAGGTGTTCTCGGGGCTTAAAAAATATATGTACCTATAATAAATGTCAAAAATATCGGAAGAAAGGAGGGGGTTCGCTGGCCAGAATTTTTGGAGTACTCCGTGTATAAACATGTTTTTGAGGTTCTTGGTATAAATTACCATCTTAATTGTGGTATATTCGGAATCAGCATGAAATACCCTATAGGAATCTCCTACCAAATCGGTTAAAATTATTCTTTGAAAACTCGCTCATCAACTCATGCTGGATGAATGGAACTTCTCGAGTTTCCTGGCATTCTCCAGTTTTCACTGATGACCTGAGAAATGCGAGTGCAGTGAGTATCAGGATAACCTGATCGATGTAGGAGGTCTCATCAGTATAGATGGTATCACTTAATCGCGTATCGCTGCTTGCTCGACATTCGTTCCAGGCCTCAGAGGTTTTCGCGGTCAAACAAAGGTTCAATGTCAGTATATGGTCCCGAATGCTCCAAAATTGGCCTGCAGGGAACCGATAAATATTCATGCTTGGTCTTCAGAACATTGGTTCGAGTGAATAAGTGTTACATGCATTTACCATTTTACCATTAGATCACATGACTGTGGCCGTTTTTGATCTCCTCCTCTTCAAGAGTTATCACCCTTGAAAAAGGTAAAAACAACTGTGTGTTCAAAGTGTGAGTCTTTCTCTCTGCCAATCTCAGTTCCAATCTTTTCAACCGCCTTCCGATACCTTCGGAATGTCATCTCAACTCGTATTCCCGGGGCGTCTGGGGGTGGAAAAGACTGAATGGCGTCAGCTTTCCGATTGAACGCCTCCGTGGACCGTCTGCTATTCTCTTCTATATGAAGAGATTCTTCTCAGTTCCTCTGCACTAGGATAGCCCGATGTTATCCTTTTGAGCCCTTTCCCCATTTCATTGTTTCCTTTGTTTGCTCATTTGATTCCTCTGTACAGAACCGTATCCGTTATTGTGATAACCAATCCGTTATTGTCATAACCGATCCTTTCCTCCGTGAAAGTTTTATAGGCTTTCCAATGATTCTCAAACTAATCAAGTACCTACGCATTGCATAGAAACTGCTATTCATGAGAATACCAGGTATTTCTATTGATATTGAGTGTATCAATTTTTGTACAAGTGTGCTCCTCCGATTCCTCTGTTCCACATTACAGGCATTATACCTACATATAAAAGCAGAAGAATATTTGATTCGGAAAAAACATTAACTCATTTAATGCGACACGTGGGTATCAAGTAGCAAGAGATACATTTCATAATTTTGTGTTAGTAGCCCTGCACGCAAATTCACCTGGAAGCAACATTGTATATTAACATCAGTTTGACCTTGAATGGTGTCGCTAGTGGTTAATGTTGTGCACCCCTATAAACAACGTAGGTAATAAACCCACTACATACCCCACTACATGAAAATTGACTGTGATCTGTGGGTATTTGGAGTACGAAATGCCTCAAATACTCGTCATAAGAACATACCCGAATACTTGAATTGCTGTGATAAAAAGTACTGAGTGGGCATCTGCTACCCAACGTGTTACGAAGTAGAGATGAATCCACTCGCCACCCTATTGCCAACACATTCGCGTGTCGCCTTATGGATTGAGTCAAGATCGTCAATGACAAATTCAATTTGAGATTGAGAGTGCTACATATCTCTATGCTGAGAATAATGAAAATAAAAATCAGATGATACATATTGCGCATATGCATGTTTCGTAAGTACCTATACCTACACGGAATATCGTAAAAATAAGAAACAATCTAATTAATCCTCCTTGAAAGCAATAAATCATATACCTACCTATAACAGTCCATTGTTTTCATTGTAAAATTTTACTGCTGACACTGTAAGTGAATTATTTACCAAACAGCGAAATAAGTGCGATGATAATATAAGAGTCGGAAGTCTGTATTTTGCAGCACGCACATTTCTTCAGATTATGTCACTAAACGGACCAAATTTTCTGCTAAGGAACGTTTTAATAATTCACATGGAAATATTATTCTGCTGTCCAAATCTAAACTTGTAATCAGGCATTTGAGTCCTATTTGATGCCCTGTAATATAGCTTTCCCGAATCGAATTTAAGATTTTCCATTTCAAATATATGGTTTTCCATTTTTAAAATGTAAAATTTTCTATTTCAAATGAAAGATTTCCTGCTTGATTAGAACTAGAAAGCCCTTGAATTTGATATTGAAAGAATAAAAATTCTAATGGAAAAACTTAAATTCGAAATGGAAAACCTTACATTTGATGTGGAAAGCCTCGTATTTGAAATAAAAAACCATAAATTACACTTGGAAAATCTTAAATTTGACTTGAACAAACTTTATCGTGCTCGTTTGGTTTCTAACGGAAAACGAACCCAACCTTTTTGATCAACGTTAAACTAAAGGTTCTAAAAATGGTCCTCTTTCTTCAAACGAACTGTAGTAAAAATACCTCGACGTTTAGTATAGGACGTTGATGATGTGTTTTTTTTTTTTTTTCGAGATCATCTGATCTTTTCCCTCTTTGTTCCTATGACGTGACCTATGGCTGTGTAGAGTGTAGTTTCTTTGAAGGTTTAAATCTATCAAACGTGCCTGTGAACGATAATTTCTCTACGTCCCTATATCACGATTTTACTTCAAATCGCTGCAAAAATTAATGCCGATCCCTATCGAAAGGCATTCAGAATAGTTTCGACCACAAAGAGTCCCGTTTGAAATTGGCTCTGTTTCCCGTCTATATAATAACAAGGGAAACGTTCTTTAATTGTAAACCGTTCTCCAGTGGGGAGGTGGCGGAACTGTATTTGGTCACGCTACTCTTGAGTCAGTGAAATCTCGACCAAATCAACATCAACTTTCAGAGATAGGTACGTACTACGAAAGTTGGATAAGAAGATGCAATCAAGAACCCATGAATTAATGTAGGTATGGGTAATGTGGCACTTCCAGGATGATAGGAGTTCCAACGCTGGTAATGTCCAGCAACAGTGTACAAGTATTTTTCCGTCAATCATCATTATTTTAGATAGGTACTCTTACACAGGTACCTTGATTTCATAACCAAATTTCTCCTCAATTACAGGAGTGACATGTTGCCCAAATAATTATGGTTATCTACCTAGGGTTGCCAGACAACCTATAATTAATTTATAGGATTTCAATATATGTTATACAGTATTTCTTAGTCAAAATTACAGTATTCATGGCTTCCGAAAGCATTGGGTATCTATAGTCTATTAATCCTATAATGTATTTTTATCAAATGCAGTTTCCCTTGGAAGTGAAAAACCTAAACTGTTGGACACATCCATGCGGTCATAATACCTAAACCAACCCGATCGATGATCAAAGGATCGAGCTGGACATTTTGAGCACCAAACAGCCAAAAGAAGCTATCAAAAAGTGATGCCCTAATACCTAAAATAAATTATCATTTTTAAATTGGCCTTCACAAAAGTTCAATTGAGAAGAATATATCTACTATATTTTTCGGTAGGTATTACATAATATATTTTCTTACCTTCGGTCAAATAATACTACATACTTTAGCTCAAATTCTGGTAACCTCATTCTAACATACCATCGGCTCGTTTTAAAGTTCAATCCATCATTTTACTCCTTCATTAAGGCTAAAGGGGACGACAGTTGAGAAAAGGACAAAAACCGTTCTTGGGCTTCTCCTCAGCAACCAATCAACGGATTTTAAATTCAAGGAAAGATCAGTGCATTTCTGAGTTAATTTGATGTTAGTAACATGGCCTATCAATTTTATTCATTTACAGATTCCCCGAAGGATGTATAAATATACATATGTATATAATATATTATGTATATTGTTTAATTATTGTCCTACATGGACCGTCCCCCTAGGGGTGCCTGGGAGCGCACGAGGGCGCATATACATGTTGTGTACGCATGTGCATCCTCCTGGGTGCATGTGTGTGCACTCCCGCGTGCGCGGGGTGCGCGGGGGTATGCGCGCACGTGCGATTTCTCACCGCACCCCTCTTTACTCCCCTATTATAATTGTTTCGTACTATGGTGCCGACTCCCTGTTACTGTGTATGTGTATCTTTTATGTGTTTTAGTGTATGTTACCTTCTTTCCCCTCTTCCTCTCCCCCGAGCTGCCGAGTTAAGACCTACGCCTCGAGGTGGTGGTGTGGCCACATTAAACCGGTCAACCCTCCGCCCAGGCTGTGTTGGATCTCCAGCACTGGCCTGGGTTGCCCGGTCCATAGTTCAGGTTGGGCGGGCAGCCTGGGTTATTTTTGTCTCACCCATGGCATCACGTAGGGCCATGGGTGCGAGTACAGCCTTCCTCTCCTTCTAAGTTTTTCCTATATGTATTTATGTGTATATATGTATATCAAATCAAAGAGGGGTCACGCCTAATACCTATGTTAACCTATGGGCGTAGTAGAATCACACTAGGATGAAAAATGACACCAAGTGAAAGATGGAAAACTACACTGACGTTTTATTTTTGACACTTCATAACAGTTACAAGTGACAGATCGATTCAAAATCATGACGGTTGAAGGCATTTAAAAAAATGACAAATTAACGTGGAAACGGCCTTCAAAGAGTCCAACATAAAATATTGGATCACATCGACATCCAAGACCAACACCGATCCATGCCTGTCGAGCTTGTGGGCAGTCACGTTCGTAATTTTCAACTGCACTACATCTGTGGCAAGCATTTCTACGAAGTTGGCGTGGGTTTTTCTGGCTTAGGTGTAGTTTCCGAATTCTCGCCAAATCTGCCACTGTGTTGTTGGGCCCTCCAAGTTAAATTTTGTGTAGAATTAGGCTTATGACAAACTGATTCACATGAGAATTTTGGGTGTTATCAGGTGAGCGATAGGGTTGGTTGTTGTGAGATGGCTTAAACCTTTTGTTAGGATATTTATAATTTCTGTCGTGAGTACGTTTGACCGACCCATCGATAAGAGAAACGTTCATAATCCTTGATCAATAATGCCATAGTGAATGTACCAGTAGAATAAAGAAGTTTCTTCAATTTAGATTCACTTTTGGCAGGGTGCACTAAAGTTGTCATAGGGAGCAATTCTAACGTAGGTAGGTGCGTTGGCCTAACGAGACTACAAAACATTTAAAATTCGTGAAGCAGAGCCAAATTAGGTTTTCACTTTCTGAAGTTATTGAAGTTAAAATATCAAATAATACGGTAGGAGATTCTTGGAAATAATAATAGCGGCGGTTTTCTGTAAGACAATACTGCGTGATAAGTTGTTCTCTCAAATCCGGCCAATGCATTCCAGGAGTCAATATTTGGGAGAGCCAAGCTGCTGAAGAGCCCTTGCAAACAGTTGACAATAATGAATAAAGCGGGAATTTTCATGCATCATTGCATTAAATTTATTGGTCCAAGATCGAACATCAAAAAAAGTTTTCCATTCATGCAGCACGAGTTGGAGAGCGAATTTTCAAAGAATAATTTTAACCGATTTTGTTGGTGATTCTTATAGGAAATTTCACGCTGATTCCTATGTTGAGGATGATATTTCACACCAAAAACCCAAAAAACACGTTTTTTAGCGATTTGTGAAACTGAATTTTCAAACTTTGACCCCTTGGAGTACTCCAAGAATTCTGGCCAACGAACTCATCCTTACTTTTGATATTATTGACATTTTAAAAAATTTTCGGATTTTTTATCTAGATCCCACGGGCAGATATATCGTCATAATAAATATATATATAAACATAATACATATGAAAAAGTGTTAAATTCCAGGAATTATTTTAGATTGGTCTGAAACGGATTTCCATGAAGAAAATTGTCAAAAATTTGCATTACAATAATTTTGAAGCCATTGCAATAGCTTCATTTTCTTCGAAAATTCGCTAATTAGAGTGATCTGGAGATAATTGTGGGAGTTAGAACAAATAGGGCTGAAAAGGGTTCATTTTAGTGACTAAATCTCCGATAGTAGATGCGAAACTTTGACTTTGCCCTTGCAAGACAGCTTGAATGGCTCCAGCTATAATTTGAATTAAGTCCCCTTGGAATGGTACACAAGGGGCACACAGATTCATAGAGGTAGTTATTGCGGGCCCGTGAGAGGCTCTTGTCCACTTGCTCTATCCCTACAAGAGCTACTTCAATTTGCATAATTATTCGAATGTGAATTTGTCGAAATGAGTTATCTCTCCCAGAATCCATTGGATCAGGAACAAACGGTTCTGTTTGGTCCAAAGTTGAAGACCCTGCGACCTCTTCGCACCTTGCTGTAAACACCAATTTTTCGTTAGAAAACATGGCGGACGTAAGAAAAGAAAACCGCGTGGTTCCAACAAGTTTTAAAATGTAGGTGATAATAATCAATTTACATCACCAATAGGGAAACTCGCAAAAATAACAAATTTCCACGATCTTGCGAATCCACCCTACAAGAAAAGAACTCACCCAGACTTCCAGCTTCTCTTGCAGACCTCGAATTTTCCCCCTCTCAAGGCCAGCCTTGGTTCGTCTACCTTGCCACAATTCTCCGAATAGTCGAATTTCCATCAGCACACATCTTCCAACATCTTCTCGGCCGAAGCATTCTTTTCCGATGTCAAATTAAAAAAGGAAAGGTGCCTAATACCTATGTTAAACTGTGGGCGTAGTGGAATCAAACTTGGATGGAAAATGACACGAAGAGAAAGATGGGAAACTACGCTGACGTACTGAGCAGACCTATTATTATTTTGAAAAGCACAACAGAAATTGGTTTAAATCAGGCCTGCGGCCGAGGCAAGGAGGCAAGATGAAACATTGTTGTTATTTTGTATTGGTACCTCAAAAGCAGGTACCTATACTAATATATAGGTATATGCTAGTAATTCCGTCATATACTATCGTGGTTTCCCATGAACAGGCGTCCGACAAATATTCAGTATTACTGACTTTTGCATGGGCTTGAACAAATTTTACTTGAGTCCCAGTGCTTCAAGACCCTCCAAAGGCGAGTGTGGTACAACCCCGAGTGCAGATATATACCTATGACTATAGGGATCGTGACCACTTTCTCGATTGTCGCCCAATGATCAGAGATCTCGATCACAAGGTCCTGGTTCTTTTTTCGCTGTACCTAAGTCATTGACAGCTTGATGGAATCATTATTATTATTTTACTCACTTGAGCTGAAGTAATAGTTTTGGTGCAGCTAAAGCTGTATGGGTATAGCAGATTCCTTACTTGGTTGAGGGATGCCTTTGTTTTGGAATCACAGAATCACTTCAACCTGTGATGGTAATTCCAGAAACTGGAAAACAATGCCCTTTTATCACCCGAGGTCGTCCTCTTCTGAAAAATCCGCTAAACTCCCGGCTCAGACATGAAAGCTGCGGTCAGGGCGTTGCCTCGTTGGAATCCCGCGGTGGCTGAATGGATACACGACAATGAGCTTCTGTCGTGGAAAGGCCACAGGGCTACAGACTCAAAAACAACCCTCTCAAACGATTTCGATCATAGTTTTTCCCTCTAACAAAGGGAGAGAAAAATTCGTTTTTCACTACTGAACTTCGAAAAATGTTTGGATTTCGCTTTTGCAGAAGAACGATAAATTTTCATCTGTCAAATAAATCATCGCATTCCGCATGAATTATGAATTTCAGGCTTTCAAGTTGGGAATCGGTGGTATCTGTTTCTGTATAATTAAGTGTCACTGTTTGAGTCCGTGGACAATATTAAAAATGGTCAGAAGTAGGGTAGTTTGAAATGTAATAATACAACGAAATTCTGATGAGTTCTTGTTTGTTACTGACCCGAACTACTTTTACTACTCTACTGCTTCCTGTTTTTGGCCTAACCGTCGAAATCGATTTAACTCTGTAACTGAAATACACAAATGTTTCATTAACTCCGGTTTCTTTTTATTGAGGAGCTTAGTGGATACTCCGTGGTATGTACGAAAAGATGATCTTATCCGAGAGCTTGCAATAGATAAGGTGATTGATCTTATGAAAACGTCTGCAAAGTATGGGTGGTATAGATTCCCCATCTTAGGGCATGGACGTATAGAATCATTTGAGTAGGTAGTGGAATGTTTAACCTAATTGGTGAAATAGTTTCGGAGCTTTTTCTATGAAAAAATTGCAGGTTAGCTGATGCGCAATAGCTGTTACTTATCTAATCGTGACGAAATTCATAGGTAATCGCCCTCGAGTCATCCCCCAAATATCCTCGCGAGTTTGAGCAAAATCGGTTCTTTGGGAATAACTGAGGAAGAGTAAGGAAATTCGCATTTGCGCATGCGCTCACGCAACGGTTGGTCCGAAGGCAATACAATTCGTTGGGGACCGTAAACCTCCTCAATCACTGCAAGTTTTCATCAAAATATGACCATACATGGACCAAAATTTGTCAGAAAGCTATGAAACGTAGGAATCAAGAGACAATTTTTATTTCACTCCTTTCACGAAAACATAGATTCCTATATACCATCGGTAGTGGGGAAGCGGAGAACAATCTGTGGAGCACGGAACCATACTCCTTTTGAACATCATAGTCTCGCAGTAATGACCCTCCTGGATAACAGCGAAGATGAACGACGATTGGAGGGGACCAAGCCAGTGACCAATAGGAATAGGTAGTCCACAACCGTTATACAATAAATGATGAACAAATTATGCATACGAGTCGTATGTACTTACGTGCTTTTTTATATAGGCTGCATATCCTTGATTTACGAATAGGTAGATGTTCATACTGACACTTCTTGAACGGTTTTAACACACTTTAAAGACGTGTGGCACGACGAGGTCGGGAAGCGCCCCAACCATGCCCTAACGCAATTCAAAATCCTATATGTATTATTTTTCACGTTTGTGATTTTGGGAATTTCTTGATGTGGATATGTTATGCAATCATTATTGAACACTTTACGATGTGAACAATAATTTTAGGTTTATCACAGCCAGAGAAAACTGGAAGAAACCAATGAAAACCTCGTTCCTATTTCGACTGAAATCTACCGTGCACACGGGTGAATGTGAATATATATGACCATCAATAGGGACCAGGTGTTCTAGTACCCAATTACCTAAGTGGGAACATGACTAACTACTATTACTCGTGCCTACATTTTAGAAGGAGGGTGTCCCGACTCCGCCAAAAGTGTGGCCAACTCCGCCTGCGTTGTATAATACCGCCCTAATTTTCTAGCCAACTCCGCCTGTGTTCAACTCCGCCAGGTTCCAGAATAATAAAATGCAGTCAATGTTATGAATGTCGTCAACGAAAAAATGGTCAAAATAAAAAATGCAAAAAGTCGCAGCCGGTTGGTCGGCATTTTGTTTGCCGTAGTGGTGGGACGCGCATTTTATGAAGTACAAGCGATAATTCTGAATCAAATTGTCCAACAGTAGTTTTTGACGTCCAAACTAATAGTTAGAAGACTGTTAATGCACATGTTCGTTGTTCTTCCAGCTGTTACGCCGTCCTGTGCCCATACGAACAGAGGGACTAGCATCTTCATCGATATATGTATATAACAAAACAAGTACATGTCTGTCACATAATTTTGAAAATCAAGGGGGGAACAGAAGCATCATTTGCTGCAATAACTTGGGGAAGATGGCGCCCTTCTCAGCAACTCACGATGTGTAATGCAGTATAATTTATCTTAGAAACGCCTTTTTTACAGGGATCAGCATTGGCGAATAAGGTGGTAGGAACTTCATCTTCATTTTAGAAGAAGTCATGAAATCCCTAACAGTGTGTGAGCGATGAGTTTTGAACTGGCATTGGCTGAGATGGTACTGACCTTCACTGATGCCTCATACAATCGAGGCGGAGTCAGCATGTTTCTACAAGTGCAGCTTCCTTGGTCTGGCGGAGTTAGTTGCTCCCCTTTAGAAGATTAGCTGTGTTCCTCGAAGAATATACCTATCGTGAGGTATTCAATTCCGAAACCCTTTGCGGTAACTAATCCAAATGTAACCCGAGAGATTGGCGGTCGGCCTGGAGCAATCAGTTGGGGATGAATAGGTGGGTTGTCTCTTCATTCCTTCACACTGTACACTATATCTCTCTCAGCTGTACCAATCGAGCACAATAACAGTAAATTACCGGTAGGGAGGGGAAGGTGGAAACTTGGGAACCGCTTTTGTTTGCGAGACACACAGGGGAAGTCGGCCCAAGTGGTTTGAGAGAGAGGATTCGTGTACCAATAGGCCGAGTTGGATTCAACTTGGTTGTCCGCCATAAATAAAAATATGATAACCCGTTTCAATTTCATCCTACCTCTAAATTTTGCTGCCATGGATCATAATGAATATGATACTACCAATACCTCAGTGTTATTTCTATATCGGGATCACCAAAGAGAGAATCTGTAATTCTATTATAAAACCAGAATTTCATTCCGCATATGAAATATTATTTATTATTGACTATCGGATTTCCGTAAGGATGATCGCATGGTCACAATACAGCTGTCATGATTTCTTTCTGGAATAATAGGAACTTGAATAACTTGTAGTTAATGTTGCTCAAGGCTAGATAGCTGAGATCAAAACTCACAACCTCGCAGTCGCTATCCCTCATGTGCTGTGATTGAAGGTGTGGATATTAAGTTAGGTTATCTTGCTCCAACAAGAATTGATCGACTCATTTGGAGTTTAGTGTTTCCAACTGCCACGCCATCCAATCTGGCGAAAGTTCGTGGCTGTCCTTGGAGAAAGGTTACAGCTTTTCCTGATCATTTCGCTAAAGGCCTTCCATTGTCCCACAACTATGGGTTCGGAGGAATGCGCGAGATGCTATCTCAAATCCTCAGCCACTGGCACTGACCCAATTCCGTGATGAGCCAACATTCAATCATTCATTATAGAAATCTACTTGCTGGTTTGAAGATATCCTGGAGGTTTTGAAGCGGCTCACCAGCATTGAATTTCGTTCGTTAGGGCTACAAAGCTATACAAAGCCATCTCATAGGTACCCAAACGAAACAAAGTGTTTTTGAAGTTCTAAACTCCTCTGTTTAGGTACCGACGCCAAGAAGGTTGTTTTAATATTCCGAATAGTAACTTTTCCAGCGAATCCATGCAAGCGTGAGGTAAACGTTCGTATGATGTTCGCACTGCTACATACAGTTTATGGGCAAATAATCCGTCATTTCAAAGCTTGTGTATCCGTTACGTCTGCATCATTTGATTGCCCTCGCTACTTATTTACATTTCAGTGTTCAATGCTAAAACTTGTGCAGCTTTCACGTCCACACGTTTTTCCGTTCCAAACAATCTTTAGTAGAAAGTCAAGAAACTAGAATCACCGTTCATGAATCGCGGTCTATGATTCTAGTGTCTTTAGTGGAAATAATAAATGGAGATGACTCTAAAAGATCCCTGTTGTTGTTCAAGGACTGTAATAAAGTGGTCTTACGTTTTTTTCGCTCGTCCAGCGGGTAATTCTCCCGATCCAAGTGGGTTTTCCCAAGTACTGGAGTAGTTTATTAGAAAAACGGAGAAACCTCTTTTCTCTAATGAAAAAAAAAAGAAAAAAAGTCGTTCCTCCTCTCCCGATGTGGAAGGTTACTCATCAACCTAGGATAGGAGGTAACGAAGGATCCAGCGGCTATTAAACCAAAAGGAACGTGAACTAAAAACAAAACAATGCAAATTACTACACAAAGGTTTATTATTTTCTAAATAAATTCTCATCTGCTAAGGTACTATTAATTGTGCTGACTCCAAAATATTTGCAATTCACTTTCGTGTAAATGCCCTTTTTTCCGTTCAGCCCCCTCAAGTCCTTGTTTGGGGCTAACGGTTGGTCCTGCGGTGCGGCGTTAGGCTACATTTGATTCTGAGAATGGGATACTATTTAAAACAGATGGGAAAAATAAACCTTCCAATTAGAAGTTTTTAAAATAGGGCGTTTTGAAAATTCCATCCCCTAGTGTCTACCTCTTAGGGAAGGCTGACATGGATGCCAAGTTTTGGGTCACAACTAAACCCCAGAAATAGGGCCGGAAAATCAAATTTAATTTATTTTAGTTCATGATAACTAATCAAAGTTTTTGATACACACAATCTTGAAACATTACCAAAATTTGAAGTGGTTAAAAAACTTTCTCGTGCCAAAGGTTCATTAGGCACCTAGGTACCTAAACCGATATTGAGAATAGTAAACCGAAAAAGATAAACATTTTCTTTCAATTCTGTTGCTACCCCCATAGTTTCTATTTTGTAGCGAAAGAAACTGATAGTGCGGAGAATATTGTGTTAGGCCTGTACATGGCTCCATCACGCAGGCTAATTAGACACGTGAGCGCTAAAATAATTTTGTTCATTGTACATTCTACCTAACTCCCTTCTCAAGGAAAAAGTGAGCCTCTGTTTTTCATGAAAGAATATGCAAAATACTTACGAGTACCTACGCTGTTTCATATTTCTCAACATAATATATAACTATAATTTTCAGTTCATTACTATACAGAGAGTTACGGCAAGGGTTGAATCACGCGATTGAAGAGGACGTGGTAGGTATTCCAAGTCAATTACCCTAACAGATTCGCTGAGCGGTTTCGTGCTATGCTACAATCATTTCCCCAAAGTAGGCTGGTGTATGATGTAAGTTTCCTGAACGACGATCTGAACCATTTCAAAAGTCTTTCTTAACCTATGTACATGTACCATGGTTGTTATTGTCTGGAATAATGATGAATACACCAATCCATAAAACCGTAGATCTACCTAAAGGATACCTATATTAATTATGATAACAGGGTCGAAAAGGCGAAGGGATTTGCGCCTACTGGAAAGAAACTTTCGAAAGCAACGGTGTAAAGCCCTATAGCTCGAAAACTTTAAATAGGAAGCTTTAATTCTGCAATCGATTCCGAATAGAAAATAATTTTTAGCGTCAAACGAGACCTCGCGGAGCATTTTAAGACGAACCTTTCGCTCCCAACAAGGACTTTAGGGTTGAACGAAAAAAAGAGCACAGAACACGAGTGTGAATCGCAAATCTTTCCGAGTAGGCAAAATCCCCGCTCAAAGATCAGCTGATCAAAAACAACTTTTTGATTGTGAACCCGCTATATAATTTCTGGTAGGTACTTCCTATTTATATACAAACAGGATCTTTTCAGATGGGTGATCTATTATAGCGAATAATAAACTGTTTTGTAAAAATTTTACTAAAAGGATTTTGAGCTGCGTCGGGGTATGGTTGAGGCGGCGTAAGGTTAAACCGGACGCGTCACGCACCCTCAATAGTTATGTTTTAAACAGTATTCAGTTAAACTACCCCATCCTCTCCCTGACAAAATTTCGTTTCTCTGCCGGGAGTCGAACCCGGGCCCCAGAGTGACGAGCGATTTTTGACCTGCGCCTCAGACCGCTCAACCACCCATGACGGCCTATAACTCAGCTTCGTCCGTCATCATTACTGTATTACATATTGGCTCAATCACTTGCTGTATCACGTTTTGGCTTTATCATTTTGGCTGCATTACAGTGGGCTTTCCGAGAACGAATGGTGAACGATTTTTGCAGGATAAATTATTTTCGCAGGTGGAGCTTTCTCTAGCTACTGTTTGGTTGTAATCGGAAATAATCTCCGAAAATCGTAAATTTTTGTATGACACTTTTTTTTACTAACCCCCGCCCAAAAAAAACGTATCCATGATAAGTAGAATACCATTATACCTATCAATGCAGCCTCTAAGTTAGGTAGTAAACAACGTTATACTCTGAAAATCAGATGTAATAAAGATTATAGAATCGTTACCATGCTAAAGAAAAGTAACTGTTAGAATAGCTTCTTCAAAAATTTGTTCACGAATTCAAACTGTATGGATTTTTTTTTAAATTTCACATAGGTAGGTTACCCACTCTCCAAATACCTAGTTATATTCAAATTTATTGCGGTGGTGGGCAGTGTGTAATACATCTCAGAAACACTCAGAGGGTACTAGGTTGGCTATCGCCACGGGTTCCTACTATCCCATCCAATATCAACAACTGTGTATATAAGGAAGGTCTAGCTCCACTGACTCAGCTATTCAATATTTCACACCCAGTTTCTGTGTCAACTCCTACAAACAAGATTGCTTCCCTCAGTGAGGCGAAATTTCCCCACGCGCACGTTATGCTTGAGTCAGAACCCCTCCGTTCACTGTACCGAGGTACATTCGCTGTAGGAACTGGGGCAGGTTTGAAGGGTTAAATCATGGCAGATGTCCATTTTTTAATACTTTTCAAGGTCTACTCTGCAACCTGGAATATTACATCGCTCTCCGGAGAGTATATTTCGTCTTCCTGAAGCTATCTGGATATGAGTGATTTTTATATTATTCCATGTGAGACTCCGGCCATTTTCAAGTCCATGGAAGGCACCTAACCTCTCTTGAGGGAAAAAAACATAAATGGAAGTCTTCTCCGTTTGCATAGCTAAGTTTGAACAGATTGCATTACATATATAATACGAGGGGTCGTCGAATGTTACGAGTATTACTGCAGATTATAAACTGCATATTGTTATGGACACAGGTCGGACCCTACCAGCAGTATAATTTGTCGAATGCTGTAAAAATGGTAGGTAGGTTCACTTATAACTCCAGCGAAATCATGGGAGCTTTCTGGATCCAAGGGGTTGTTTGAAAACAGGAGTTTGTTCGAAGACCACAGGGGAAAGGGTTGAACCTCAACTTGTGAACTCCGCCTCATCACCGACCCCTGAAACTAAGGGACACAGTTGTGGGACAACAGCTTCACAACTCTCGAGCCATCTCGTGGTTTACGACTCACTCTGAAGATTGTTAGGGTCGACGCAACGTTTGTCAAAACGAACTACCTCCATAACGAGTGTTGAATTCGGAAGACTTCGGTTTCTGAACATTGCGTATCGGGAACTGAGGACCATCCGTATGGGGGTTATGGATAATGGAAGAACTAAATGGATAAATATGTATGGATAATATCTGTAAGGAAGGCAGGCCGATTTCACGGTGAAGGGGGTACACGAGATAATCGGCATCTACTAAGTTTTACCTAACTCATAAACTGGCCTGGAAAATACCCATCATTTTACAAAAAACCTCATGGAAATCATCGGTGCACCCGTTCGAGCCATAAACTGTTACAAAAAAAAGCAGATCGAAGGTTATAAGATTTTAGTTCTCCAAACCAAATACACATTATTGTTTCTTTGATTAGCTTATTGATTAAAAAGTTCCATTCATGCAGCATGAGTTATTGAGCAAATTTTCAAAGAATAATTTAACCCGATTTTTTGGGTGATTCTTATAGGAAATTTCACGCTGATTCCGAATATACCATATATTTATGTTCCTATGTTTAGGATGGTATTTAACACCGAGAACCTCAAAAAACACGTTTTTTAGCGATTTTTGAAACTAAATTTTCAAAATTTGACCACTTAAAGTACTCCTAAAATTCTAGCCAACGAACTCATCGTTAGGTACTTTTGATATTATTGGCATTTTAAATTTTTTTTGGATTTTTTATCTCGATCCCTCGGGCAGATATCGTCTGGAGTGACACACACACACACACACACATATATATAGGTATCTAAATATATACATAAATGAAGAAGTGTTGGAATCGTTTTAGAATGGTCTGAAAAGGATTTCCATGAAGAAAATTGTCAAAAATTTGCATTACAAAAATGTTGAAGCCATAAGCCATTGCAATAGCTTCATTCTCTTCGAAAAGTCGCTAAAAGTCAACAACGGTGAAGTGCAGCTTTAAAGCGGTCACCCTCCGAAAACCCAACGAAGCTGCAAAATCACATTGGCCCTTATCAAACGAAGGGGTGACCGCGGAAAATGCACTTTACGAACCGGATTGCTTTTGCGAAGGAGTTATTATGACAAGGCTTTTACCTCGAAACAACCACTACAAACGAGGTGAAATTAATGATGAAGCTAAAGACCCTGATAGGAGCTGACGTAATATCCCATATTTTATTATCTTTAGTAGTAGTTGCTTTCGTAGCTTCTTCCTCATCCTGAATCGCCTCGGTGCCTTTCTCTAATCGGATTCTAGCACGGGTTCGCCTATATAAGTATAATCCTCTGAAATAAGAAATGATTTATTTGGAATGAATGGAATACGAACCTGTTGTTGAAAATTCATAAGAACAGGCTAAAGGAATGTATTGTATCAACTTTAATTTACGTTGACTCAGCATACCAACAACAATATTATAAATAAAATTATACCTTCTGTTAACGGCTAATGAAGTAGACAACGTAACTGCTCATCAGAATTGACCCAGTATAATACAATAACGTTGTACTTAACGGATTTTCAATGAGAAATGGACTTAAAGCAACGGTCAAAGAATTATCATAGGCAAATTTATATCAATATGAAGCTAATGTAAGTATCATTGTGTCCCGATGTTCGGAGCTACACACTATTTCCCTTACGTACTCTTACTTAAATGGATCAAGAATGGCTATTTTCGCTGGGTTTTCCGGCTAATTACGGGCCCTCAGCATATTTTTCTAGAGATGAAGTATGAATTATTGTACCTCTAGAAAGTTCCATTCATGCAGCATGAGTTGGTGAGCGAATTTTCAAGGAATAATTTTAACCTATTTTGTGGGTGATTCCTAAAGGAAATTTCCAAAAATACCATATGCTCCTATGTTTATGATGGTATTTCGCACCAAAAACCTCAAAAAACACACGTTTTTAGCGATTCGTGGAACTAAAGTTTCAAAATTTGACCCCTTGGAGTGCTCCAAAAATTCTGGCCAACGAACTCATCCTTACTTTTGATATTAATGGTATTTTACAATGTTTTTGGATTTTTTAACCCCATCCCTCGGGCAGATATCGTCTGGAGTGACACAGATATAAATAAATATATAAATATATATCTACATGAATTATGTAGATGCAGATGTAGATATGCAGATATATTATATCTGCGTATATACATACCTATGAAAAAGTGTTAAATTTCAAGGAGTCGTTTTAGAATGGTCTGAAACGGATTTCCATGAAGAAAATTGTCAAAAATTTGCTATACAAAAATGTTGAAGCCATTGCAATAGCTTCATTTTCTTCGAAAATTCGCTAAAAAGTGACTCATTATAATGAACTAACTACATTACTTATAAGAATATCATGAACTTAGGTAGTTGAGTACCTCCAGTGGTAGGTTGAGACCTCCAAAGCCGAGAGTTAAGCTCACAGATGAGTGTGTTAAGTTGGATATTTACGTTCTTTGAAACGTAGAACATCAAATTTTGGATAAGGATGATTATACACATTGATAGAAAACTGTTCAACCTTGATTTCAAGATATTAAATTACTCTATTATTGAAAATATTCTAAGCGATTCATTCTATCCATTCCAAGTCTAAGAAAGGGAACTCTTACGTTGTTCATTCATTTCAAGGAGTGCAATATAAGAAATGATATAATATGTAAAAAAACAATCACCGTACCAAGTTATACTAGTGTTACCTATCAGCTGGGCAATGTGTGATAATCGTAAATAATTTGAGTGAAATGTACATAAAACCCTAAAAAAAAGTTATTTTCCTGAAGTCGTACGTAAACAAAAGTTATTTTCTAGTTCTGAGATGCTATTGAGCTCCCAATGAAATGGTTGTGGGAGAATATCCCAGTTTTAACGGTCCATTAAAGCAAAGCTAAAAGCCACGAGGGAAGAGCTCAATCCCCACAAACGATGCTCAGAGGGATCTTCGCTTTTGTTTGTGCCCGGGAAACCCAATATTAACCACTACAGACCGATCTTTCTGGTTATGGTTCTGTTTTTGGATTGTTGAATTCCCGTTATATGAAGCGCGTCGGATATATCCCCGCCTTATTTCTGAGAGGGCTTATGGGGATGGGATTGAAAATCAACACTACCAATTGATAGATTTTTCCCCACCGATACCCTAATTCCGCACCTGGCAATCCTTCCTCTCTATTCTATTTTCCATATTACAATACAAGAGGAGGTTTTTTCCCTTTCGGAAGCTGAGAGGTGGTTGAATATTTCAGAGAGGGAGTCACTTCGCACTCTCCGCGTCACAAACATTTCTACACAAACGCAATTTAACAAACAGATATACACACAAGTAGATATTTGTGAGTGTGAATCCGTTCACATTGACGCTGCCAACTTCCCTTTCAAATTTACTTGGTATGAGGAGGTTCACTCAACTTCTTGGCTTTCCTCATGTTGTGAATTTTATGGGCACTCTCGTGAGATCAGAATGCCTTCGTTCCGGTACAAATCTATTCCTCGAATAATATCATACATAGTATTGTCAACTATGTGTCTTTTGTTTGTGTTTCAATGACCCTCGACCGGATCCCACAAATTTGAGGTATGTTTGCCCACAATTTTTTGGACCAAAAATGAACATTAAAGACGCTGAACTGCTATCTGCTAAAACAATTATTGAACCGGTGCGGCGTGTATTAATTTCCAATGGGTACGCAGTTCTTCTCTCCTTCAGTAATTAACTACCCGGATTTTCATCCATTCAACAATACCCAATGAGTTTAACACTGGATAATTATTATTGTTCGAGTATAGACACTACGAGTATCCACGTACGAAATAAATGAGCGAAATCAGCGGTTAAAAACTTTCAACTAGTAGTTGTAACTAATTGCAACTACTCAAACAACTTGAAGCAGTAGGTAGGTGTAGTTTATAACAATAAAATCCAACTATATGTATTATAGTTGTCGTTTGTGAACTAAAACGTCAACCTATTTGTGAAAATTTATTTAGAACGCATCAACTACTGACTAGTACCTACTGCTAGTAGTTTGTGGTTATAATAGTTAACATAGTTTAACCATACGTCTGAAGAATACAGTAGCTATAGCTTGGCTGTCTTGATAGTACCCGAGCACAGCGCATTCTTCTGGAGGGTTTGGAACTAGTCATCTGTTGTTATCAGCTCAAAATTTCCCTCTTTTATAAAGTTTCCCTGTTTCCTCTTTTTCCAATTTTATTGGCGGCACACTGGGGAGAAGTTTTTCCTCGTCTGAATTACACTTTCTAACTGAAAACAAAGTTTAGTTTTGAAAAAAAAAGAATAGTTAAAAAAAAATAAAATAAATCGAAATGGATAACTTGAGCAATACAAGTTGAAAGTACAAAGAAGAAGATTGGAAAACAATTATCCAATATGAAGGGAGCAAGGATTTGAGAATTTCGATGCTACCAACTTCACAACAAATTTTCCCTTCTACCACGAATCGAGAATCTGTCTCGCAGTTTCGGATATTTTCCGCGTAGAGGGCGGTAGGAAGCGGATACTATAAAAGCAGCCTAGCTATAGTAGTACCAGTGTCCTAACAAACGTAGACATCTCGATAGTAAATTCCGCTTGTTAGACCGTTGCTGGGGAACGTCTACCCAAGTGCCCTTCGAATTTGAGTGAAATAGGTCCACTAAGAACTGAGAAATCTTAGTTTCAAGAAATTCACTGCTACGCATGCGCACACGCTACTAGTGTTCTGACGGCGATTACATTAAAAGAACAGTCCAGAGGCTGACCCGCACAGTCCCTGAAAGTTGTATCAAAATTCAACAATATTTTCTTTCAATTTTGACTGGCACAAGGAAATTACCACAGACAGACATGAAACCAAAATTGATAGAAAAGCTTCGACAGCCAAAAATAAAGTGGACATTTCGATTTTGGAAGACAAACTTCTTCTACCTACTCCTTGCACAAATACGTAAGTACCTACTCAGCTTTTTACCTTGGGTAGTGGGAAATCAAAACGTAAGAATAAGGATTCGTGCATGACTTGTTAATACGAGTACCTAATGAATTAAGTAGTCAAATTTGAAAAAAAACATACTTAGGTACCTACCTAAAGTTTTATTTCTACATTCCGGCTTTGTATCCCGGCAAAAATACAAATCACTGATATTATCTTTAATTACCTACACAAGTTTTCTAGATCGAGAGTCACGAAGGAATGCAAGGATATACTCGTAGTAGGTAGTAGCAGTAGCAGCAATGTCACAGTGATTGGAATAATGTTGATTGGGATTCCAAATTAAGGGAAGGATGAGCTTCACGGGAAAATATAGATATACCCACAACTAAATTAATTTCGTATTGAACGTCATGCTATCTAGTATCAACGTCAAGGCTGTAATAGGCAGTCGAGTTACATCGCTTCGGTCACGCGATAGGAAGGCACCAACAACAGAAGGAGATGAGATGGATTGAAAATTAGATCGTGATGTTTCCGCACGCGAACAGATACGAATGTATTTTACGATCAAAGTTCATTTCTGAACGATCTAGTTCCCAGGGACGAAGCAGTGTCTTTCTTGAAAACGTAAGAATGAAAGATTACAAATCTGATACCACTAATTCATCATGTGTAATGAATTGTTAAATAATTTAATTTATTCATCGTGTAAGTATCATGTTACTGAAACTTACCCGGTCAATATAAACACTGAAAAGTGCTAAAATTGCAATATATGGGGTAGGTATTTATAGTTCTGATATTTGACCTCGAAGTATTATCGTCTCTTTTTAATGTTTTCCCCTATTACGCCTGGAATATGAACGAACAAAAATCTTTCATACCTTTTTTAAAGATAATTATATTTTCAACAATAAATTAGTGTAACCTCAGCTCTGTGAGTCAAACAGTTATCGAGATATAGGTAGGACTTCATAAAATAGCCATTTTCCCAAAGAAGTTTCGGTCAACTTTCAAAAGCAAATTTTAGCAAAAGTAGGTCAGTACCACAAAGTGAGCCCAACGGAGAAAAGTAATCGAAATGTAGAGAATTGAATTACCTATATGTTAAGCCCAAACTGACCTAGGTCCTTTAGACCTAATAGTTCGCTACCTTGTTATCATTAGAAAACCCGAAAAGGAGAAAAGGGAATTTCGGTAGAAGTGATCTTAACATGACACTAAATAACTAAACGCTCTCATAATAACAAAATACATTCTGGTTATTTGAAATACCAAATCTAGGTACTGTCGAATTTGATGCATACAAATGTAGGTACCTACTTCTTTTAATAAATTCGTATACCTTCCTAAAATTTTTAAGCATCCTACACAAAATTAACCATCGAACGATGTGCCTGACAATTAACTGGGAAACCAATGTCCTCCCAACCCACGGGACTTTGTAGGTACAAAATGAGCCGTCGTTAGGAATAGCCTCGATTAAACTAAAAAAGTAGGTCTGGGGGGGCCTATGTTAGTTCCTAAAACCCACTGATCATTCCGCGCCCGTCCTCATCGTAATCAAAATTTGTTATTGAATCCAGTTAGTTAGCAAGATTCAATTTGTTGTTTGTTTCACTCTTGGTAGGTACCTGTTTGCCGGTGCTAGAAATTAATATAGTGAAATTGCTACTTATTCTCGCACAAGTCTACCAACATGTTGTTTTATTATACCTGTCTTATTATTCCAGTACTTTGGTAGGTACCTATATCTCATGCGAAGTAGAGTTAGTCTGCTGCATAGTTGGTACTAGATGAATATAGTCGGGGCTTAGCCACACACAAAGTCGGAATAGACCCCGTCATCAGGCAAAACCTATAAGTAGGTGTAAGCAGAAATGCATTCAACAAGGTAGATAAAACAGGTACGTAGACAGATCCAAAGCGAAAGCATGTTAAAGGAGGAAGGAAGGAGAATGACCTCGGAAAGCGAGATACTTCTTTAAAAACTAGGCAAAAACTGGCTCCCATGATGGACATTGAAAGCACCTCTACACATCAAATTATAAAGGCAGGATAAGAAATCCAAATGAAAAATATCTGAGAATGAACAAAGAATCACTACAGTAAGAGGAGCACCCAAAAACGTTAGTCATTTCTTACCTACTTTTTGTGTGGCAATATCCCGTCTATATTCATCTAGTGCCTATATCTAGGGATCATCAAATAATGTCTAAAAACCATACTAGCACGTACCTAGTGATTATTTATGGGAGATGAAAGACTGGAGCAAGCATCAAGGACTCTAATTGCTTCTTTCTTCCTTTTCGATAACTATAGTACATAGAAAAGTTAGGAGAGATAAGTGAAGAGTTCGGGGGAGGGTCCAATAACCCTCACCATTCCTTTCTAAATTTCTGGGGAGTAGGGAGCACATATGCCAATCGGGTACGTATAGAAAAGGACTCACAGTCACTCTTCTGTGGTAAGTCCATGGGCAGTCATACCTGAGTCTTATCTTGTGTTGGTCAACGTAAAATCCGTTTCTATCTATCCGAAACGTCTCAAAAAACTTTAAATTTGTTTGGTCTCATAACTCAATCTTTTCATTTAAGTATCATCCCTTTTCGCCATCCCGATCATACTTTCAATCCTAGACCTTAATTTTGCCCCTCCCCGGGAAAACATACTAGAATCGACAAAGACGGAAATTCAGGTCGTCTCTTCAAAGCTCCGAGTATACAGTCCCAAACCACAATGGAACTAATGAAACGCTCACAGGGCCCCAAGCAACGGGAAATGGTTTGGGTGTTGGTTTCCTAGGCCCGTAAACTCCATTAGCCTTTTGTGCTTCCCTTAGACTAACGCACCTATTCAACAATCCGCTCAAACTCCGACTGGCTCTCACAAACAGAATCGCCTCTTCCGTACCGGTTTGTCATTTTTCCTTCGTCTCCCCTTGTTATTTTCTACTTTCCCTCCTTCCGTTTTTTCCTCCTCTCTTCTAACCTTTCTGCGTCTCTTCTATTATTATTTGGAGTCGAGGGAAAGGAAAAAGGACGTGCGAGGGAGAAAGAGCCCACTTACATATCCGGTTTCAACGAATACTCTCCCGCCCCCCGTGTGTTGCAGTATGTGTGAGAGGTTCACAGTAGAGCGACCAACCGCGTTTTATACCACATGGTGCTTCGATACAGCCCGCTCTCCCATTCCACGTGGCCCTGAAAGGGTAATTTAATCTAAGAATTCCGCCGTTGGGTTTTCATTTCGACGATTTTAGCTTCACCATAGAGAGCTTCTACCCGATTCGTCCCTTAATGTAAATGTTTGTAAAGGACTGTCGGGGTGCAACGTTGGAAAATGCCAGTCTATTAAAATTGTTCAATGTAGTGTGAAAAAGTGTATTACTTACCTAGAAAAGCTCACTTTGAGTGATCACTCCTGGATCCCTGCAATGAAGCACTCAAAAGCAACTCAAATCATCATGCTTCGTGCCTCGTGTTAATAATAAAATGGAAAAGGAATAACTGGCCGATTTTGTCCTATCCCTCGCCATAAAGTTCACGGAGAGAGGGAAAGATGCTTGAGCATGACTGTCTGTTCGAACTCCGGACATAATTATCATGTGAATCCTAGTGATGTTCCAAGTTACTTTCAATAAAAAGCTGTCAACAAAACTCAATTCTCAAAAACCAAACAGAACTCAATCCTCAAAAGACAAATCGAACAAAATTTTGCTGAAGGACAGGGTTTCAGATAGGTACTGTCTCAAAAAAAAAAAAAAAAAAAAAAAAAAGAAAAGAGGGTCTAGATGAATAATATTCTTCTTCCTCGCTATATTATAGTATTTATACTTAGCGAATAGAATCCTAGTGTTAAAATAGGATTGTCTCACCGCACCTTACTTCGAGATGCACGACGAGCGCTGTGTAGCTGTATTATAATCAGTTCAGTGATCAGTTGCGCGATCTGCTAGGTACGTTCACTAATAGATTGATTGTAATATGTTTTTCAGGGCACTGATCTATGCAAAAATTAGCATAATATTATATCCATAAAACCGTGGATTGTACAAGCTGGTTAAGTGCAACGAAAAGAGTTTTCTTTTTTAATACCAACACTGTTATACTTAACGATTAAAATGTATAATTATCATCCTGATATAGCATTTTCTCTCTTTCATCATTTATTTGGTTGACGATTGCGGGTGGTTACCCAATAAATTTGCTTCATACAAAACATTACCTTCATCAAAGGGGAAACAGGTACTTACAGTATCCAATTCAGCTACAATGTTTATACAGGGTCTGCAGCCTGCATGGTTTATAATGAATCAGTAGTTATCTGCTCAACTAATTTTGCATGTAAAATGATTGTTAACTGATTCCTTGAAAACCGTACGTTCTTTCTGGAAGATAATAACCAACGATTCAAACATAATAATGGTTCAGTGATAGGAAATAACAACTGTATAACGTCTCGAAGTTGCATGCTTACATCAGCAAATCTTGGCAGTAATAGTAGGCAGTAATGTTCACTGATGGTTCGAAACTATAAGTAACGGTACAGCATAAATATGACCTGGTTTTGTTATATGTTGGAAAATCACTCAGGGAATGGTTCGTCTATCTGACATATCAGTATCAAACGGCTGTACAATTTAGAACCCGCTTTCTGCGTATAATGGAAAGCAATATTGGGGAATTATCATCAATTTTTTCTATTTGTTTTTCCGAAAGGTACCTAATGGCATTAAGGAAGCAATATTGAAAAATAGTGGATCTTTAATTTTATGAAATTCATGGAAATTTTCATCTTGCCCTAAGTTGGGAAAATGACGTTGAAAATGGTGTCGTCTGTAATTGGCCGAACCCTTTCAAGATGCCAACCCAGCAAAACGAAAAACAACAACTCTCCAAAAACAACACTTTTTGAGCTCCTAATTACCTATTGAGAATGAAATTAATTATTAATTATTACCTATTAATGTTAAAATTAATTCTTTTTTCACTGCTCCCGATAGGCTGAGATAGGCACATTCTTTTCCGGTTGATATTTTAGTGTGACTTATCAAGGGTCCTCGGAATGCCGCCTGTTATTCAAACTGCTGAGATTTTATTCCAAGTTTTCTCCACACCAATCATTCTTGTCTTTGTGTATATTTTGTCTTTTGGCAGTTATATTTTATTCCTGATAATAATACAAAATCAGAGTAGGTAATTCGATTTTATCATACACGATAATTCACCATTTGTATGTTCATGTGTGATCTCCCACCACTCGTAGCTAACCACGATTTATCTTTTTTATTTTCCAGATATGATTTTCTCAAGAGGAATCATCCAGCTCATTTTCTCCGTTAGTTTATTTGTCACACTCTATGGACAACTCCCGAACCTCGGTAAGTCCCTTCCTATCTCCAAAAGTAATTATTACGAATAAGGGTTGTTTTGGTTCAGGGTCAGGGGCTTCTGTTCTATAGAATGTTTCGTCTTTATCTGACTTTTTTATCTTTGTATATTGACCCAATCTGAAACAACTGGTTTTTGTATCCAACTTGAATACACTACTTTTGTATTTTTAGGATATATTTCCAGTATATAGAATCACCCTAATAATACATCCGTCAATCAACATAGATTTGAATTCACAATATTTTTTCCATTATTTTTCCTTTACAACACTTCAGGTCTTGTGGGGAACGAGCTGTTGATCTTACAGAGCTCCAGGTTATACTCGTAATAGCTCCCAAATGAAATCTGTATACCGATTTTCATTATTTTGGCCATAAAGTGCCTCGGACAGTGGACGTATGGTTTTATTTTTTTTAATCCGATTTCCGGTTTCTACGTATCTATCTTGAAACGTGAAATATATTGTTTGAAAATTGTTTCTGATGTTCATTGAAACTGATTCATACGTTTAATATTGAAAATAATAAACTGAAATAGCGATGAGCTGCTAAGCCAATAGCTCAGTGAGAACGCTATAGATGAATCAAATATTGGTTCTTCTGTTTTCAAAACTGATGAATGTACCTGATGCGTAGGTATCGAAGTGATTTGGCTCCACCATAATATAATTATTATCAGTGTTGGGCTTGAGCTGCAAAGTCCACTCCGCCTGACATTGTCAGGTGAATTTATCGTTCGGGACCAATGATATCGTGACCACGAGGCACCACGGCTCAATGAACTGATGTCCAGTTCGGTGATTCGGTCTTTCCAATCGATTTTAGTCACGACCGGATAACTGCGATGCAATTGATGATTTATTATTGAGGTTAATTATAATCAACCAAATTAAACTAGCAGGATAAACGGCGTTGTAGAGGTAAAGATCTGACTTATCCCTGGTATTTACAATACTTACATAATAAATTGGGACAATGAAATTCATGCAATGACCTACACTCATGATCACCATGGTCCGTGAGCTTGGTACCTAGTGAAATAATTCAACAGTTTCCTGATTTTGTCTTATAAGGATCGCTCGTATAAACTACGAGTTCGCTGCGGAAATCAATTCTTCAGCATTACAGCTGAATAGTACAGTAGTAGCTGTAGCCATATTGTGAGGGAAGTATCGAGTAGGTGTACAGTTTAACGTGGGAAAAAGTGGAGAGTGAAGGAGATATACATAAATTTCTCCGTCAATTTTCCTGGGTATCAATCGACGCCACATTTTGATCTAAATTTTAAACAGATAACAACAATAGGTAGGAATTCAATCAAATAACAACAACAACCGCCTCTAATGTGCCAATTAAAGTATTGAGTATGTGAGATTTCCTAGTTCATCCATTCCTCAGGCCTGATATGATATTCAAATTAGGTATATACTTTGTTATGATTTGATCAAAACGAATTCTAAATATGTTTCCCTCTAGCAAGTAAGATAATCATTGTACATAAATAATATAGTGTAAATAAAGTGAAGGTCAAAAGACGTTGGGCCAGGGGAGCCATCGACCCCGGGGAATCCCCAAGGAGAGAAGAGAAGGGGGCCTAGAGAACTATATATACTTGAAGCTCAACTGACCTGATCACCAGTCTATCTTGACCTATCGTCTCGACCTGACACCACCGCTAACCGTGCATTTTTCCTACAAACCTCAAAAACTCTTTTCTGTTACTAGTAGGGTGAGCTGTTTCCCTCTTCAAGGGAGTACTTGCTCCTCTAAAAGCCTAGTGAAGCTGTGCTCTCACTTCAAGGTTGACCTGCTCCTAGGTCTCATATGATGTAGCGGTTTTTTCCTTCAGAAAAGTACTCGCTCCCATCAAATTTAAATTTAATATAGTGTAGCTGTTCTCAGTATGGAGTACTTGCTCCTAAGAAATTCTGGTGTAGCTGTTTTTCCTTTCGGAAAGTACTTGCTCCCATAATTTCCACAGTGTGGCTGTTCCCATATTGAGGTACGCGCTCCTATATAAAATTTTTTAAATTCAAGCTGTTGTTTCCCCTTCAGGGAACTACTGCTCAAGTGAAGTGTAGCTGGGCCCTAGGCTACAAGGTCCCTTGTTCCTTTTTTTTTTTTTTTATATTTTGGGTTCTTTGAGACCGTTTATCAAAACATTCCTCATTGGATAATACACACACGGAAATTCTTATGCGTTGTTACACCATTAGGTACTACATCTAATCACGGAGATATAGTAATCAATGTCGTTTATAGATTAGCGTCTTACATTGCATGTCACTAGTTCACTATGTCACTGATGTGTCACGGTCTCGATAATCTTCGAATTTCTGGTGGATTGAATCCTGCAGCTGCTAGTTCATTGTGATGGTCGATAATGTGTTGGATGAATCTTTGTGTATGCGCTATGAGGATTTCCGAGGGTGTTTCAAGTTTGAAATCCCTGTACAGGGTTTCGTTTCTCACAAAAGGAGGGGTGTGGACGATTCTCTTCTGCAATATGGAGTTTTGTTGCTGTTCAATTCTCTTGAATTCTGACTTGGAACATGTACCCCATATACCAATACTATAAATCCAAATGGGACGTATGAGTGTGGTATACAAAATGAGTTTGTTTTGAATGGATAAATGAGGGCTTTCAAGAAAGGGTCTGAGTTGGGCTATGCGGGTTTTTACTTTTTTGGTCAGTTCGGAAATATGGTCATGATAAGTAAGGCGTCCGTCCAACGTAACTCCAAGATACTTATGCGCCAAAGAGTTTGGTATGGTGTGTCCGAGATAGTTCAACGATGGTGCACGAGTATTTAGCTTATAAGTGTATGTGACTACTGCAGATTTGTCTGAATTTACTCTCACCCTCCACTTCGAACACCATCTTCCCAAGATGTCAAGGTGTTGTTCGCCACTTGCCCTTGCTCCTACAACTAGTCCCCTTCAGGGAAACCAATTTCACTTGCCACCAGTCAAAATTCATTCCAAATATTTCAAATTCATTAACTCTAAAAGTAATTTTATGTAGTAACTTTTCAAAATTCAAGTAAATTCACAACCACTCAATTTTTGATAAAAACTCCTAACATACTTTTTATCAGAAGTCGTTTTATAAATAGCGATATTATAAAGTGGAAAAGATTGGCAGGGAGGGACTGTTTCCTCCACTTTTGGTGAAATTAAATCCCTGACAGTGGATTTCGTTTTAGCTTCTGTGATGTGACACTGTGGTTATAAAGCAGAAGGGTATTTATTTACCAAGTTGAAAATGCGTGAGCATTGGTGTAACTGTACTTATTTGTGTTCTTTGCTACCGGTCTACCAAATTTAGCGGAAGCTTTGTTATCACTTTAAAGGTCGCACCAATGCTTGTGTACTTCAAAATTAAAATTGTCACTCGCATTTTACGTTTCAGAGCGTCCTGGACAAATTTGTCTGCCCGCATTTCCTTGTGACAGCCATATCTTCCAGAGATTTCATCCGATTTTGTTCAATTTTTATAGATTATGCAGGTAGGTCCTATGCTTCAGGTGCCATATGAACTTCATCATGAGTGAATCATCTGTACGTTCTACGCATGCTCTAACGTAAAATTCGTTCACGATTGTGTTGACAGTTTGCCTAAGCTGACAAATATCAACACGATCAAAAGTTTTGGACTTTCACTGTTTTGATTCCAATTTTGATCACAAATTTTTATTGGAAGCGAGGTTATAATGTATTATTTTCACATAGCGCAGTATTTTTAACACAGAATGTGTTTTTATGGAAGGTTATTTGGTTTGAAGGCGTCTGTCGCGTAAGATCCCCCCGTACCCCACCCCTCTCACGAACGAGCTGCTACCCCCACCGCGCGTCCGCTCCACCACCTACTTCCTTCGCCTTCCTTCACTCCTATAGTATTTGATTTACCAAACACTTTGCCAGGGGGGTGGGCTGTATAACGTCACTTCAAGGTGATGGCTGCCAGGATGGTGGACAGTGTATTATAGGTAGGTATTTTATTAGTTACTCGCCAAGTGGAGGAGCAGTATAGTATTTGATTTACCAAACACTTTGCCAGGGGGGTGAGCTGTATAATGTCAATTCAAGGTGATGGCTGCCCGGATGTTGGGCAGTGTATTATAGGTAGGTATTTTATTAGTTACCTGCCAATTTGAGGGACATTATATTATTTGA
The DNA here is from genome assembly GCA_030264115.1 of Lygus lineolaris. Lineage (NCBI taxonomy): Eukaryota > Metazoa > Arthropoda > Insecta > Hemiptera > Miridae > Lygus > Lygus lineolaris. Next base: position 16,272,646 of record JAEMON010000005.1, read on the forward strand.
TTTACCAAACACTTTTGCCAGGGGGGTGGGCTGTGTAATGTAAATTCAAGGTGATGGCTACCAGGATGGTGTGCAGTGTATTACCTATAGGTGGGTATTTTGTTAGTTACCTAGAAAGTGGGGAGACAGTATAGTATTTGATTTACCAACCACTTTGACACGGAGGGTGAGCTGTATAATGTCAATTCAAGGTGATGGAT
>JAEMON010000005.1:16286228-16299391 GCA_030264115.1 Lygus lineolaris
GCTGAGCATTTTAGGACCAACCGTTCGCTCCCTGTAAGGACTCAAAGGTTGAACGAGGAAAGAGCAGAAACACGAGTGTGAATCGCAATTCTTCCCGAGTAGCCAAAATCTTCGTTCAAATATCAGCTGTTCAAATAATGCAACTTTCTTTTGATTCCACCGAAACCGAACCAAGTTTGTTGTTTACTTTCGGAAGCTTCCTTAGTTACTGAATTTCATTGAATGAATGATACAACTTTCCGATAGTAATAATTACAAGAAGGTACCCACATGAGATAGTGAAGCTCGCGGTAGGTCGGTGTTTCTGTATTTTATGTCAATAGGATCTTTGTAGATGGGCGATCTATACAGAAAATAATAAACCGTTGTGTAATAATTTGCACCGTTTTGATTTAAAATTTCCAATAGGTATTGAACCTTTGGAATCGAGCACGAAACAATTTTTTTCACCCGAACTAAGTTTCAAGTTTACTTTGAGAAGCTTCCTTAATTACTTACTGAATTTTGTTGAAAATGAATGGTACAACTGTCTGATAATAATAATTACAAGTAGGTACCTACTCATTGTCCCCAAGAGATGATTGTGAACCTCGCGAAATATTTAACGTAGGTAGGTTAGGGCATTCGCCGAAAAGGCAACCACCTGAAACCGCCATTCTATATGTTAGGTACAATAAATTCCTTTCGGATCACATTTTGAATGGGAAAGCGTTGGTTACCTCTGGATCCAGCCTCAACTCTGCCGGCATTATTTTCCGCCAATTATCATTTCAGTCTTTTCATGAATAATTGTTATAAATATTGAATTGATGAAGGTTTACCTACGTATACATCAATATGGTGAATGCCATACACTAGGTAATATTGGAAGAAGAAAATAAAGAGAAAACGGCAAAAAACTGACATGGGTCCATGATCCCGATCTTTAAGCGCGTAGTTGTCATCTTCCGTACCTACCTATAATATTTACAATTCACACAATACCTCACGAGCCCGAAGCCCTTGAAATAATTATTGAAGGGTCCGCAGGTAGTAAAGGGGTGCCGTCTTGGCTTGTCGAAGAATCGCAGTGTCGAAGAATCGCAGAAAAGGTGCTGTCGTAAAGTTTCAACAACTAAGTTGAAACTCTTCGACAGGGTTGGCGAAGAGTCGCAGTGTCGAAGAGTTGTCAAGTTCCCTCAAAATTTCCTCAAAAATGCCTGAATCTTGGCTATCGAATAGTTCACAGGTAACATTATCATAGCTTAGGAGCAAAAAGTTTTAAAAAAACGGATAACCTCCCCCCCCCCCCCCCCCCCCCCCCCCCCCCCCCCCCCCCCATCATATCCATTTTGGCGATGTTCAGTTTTTCTTATCTTTCTCAGCCAATTTTTCCACGGATTTTGATGAGGTTTGCAGTATTCTCCCTATTTTAGCATTCTCTAGGAAGATGAGGTGCCTTTAAGCCGATTTGCATTTTTAAAAATGACATGAAAAATTCAAAATCACGAAACTAAAAATCATACAGAGCTGATCCCCCTAGATCATTGAATAACAAGAAGAAACTGCATCGAAATCAGTACAAAATTGGCTGAGACGAATGGGATTAACGAATTACTCGTACATCAGTTCCTTGGCCCAACAATCATGATGTTCAGAGCATGGGTTTTTAACTGGAAGAAAGTCGTAGCTGACGTTTGTATTGGTTGTATTGGAGAAAACCGAAACACGATTATTTACAATAATTATCATCACTTGGATACACATTACGAGGTCAAAAATAGGTAGACAATATAACACGGAACTGAGTGGATATAGATTCAGAGGACTGTAAACTACAGGGAATCTGGAGCAGGAGTCAGTTGCAGAAAAGGAGAACCACAGCCTCATTACTATAATAAATTGAACTCAACCACTCATTACTATTGGAATAATTACTGGAGGTACGGAATTAAAATTTGGTACCATGGAAGAAAGAATTGTGGAGAGTGGTACCGAAGGAGGAGGGGGGAATCTTCATCATTTTGCACAATTTCGTTTTTAACATGTACGAACTGTTATATTAATAAGGAAAGACTTGTATGGGGTTTGGCATGTAAGGATGGTACACGCGATTCCTCCATTCTCTGCTATGAAATGGTAGTGTATTTCTCTATCGCCCATTTACATGGTTCCAAAGCAAGCCTCTTGTTTATTGACGACTGGACTACAAAGGATTTCTGAAAAGTCCCTTTCTTGAGAACGAAACGGAAAAAGTTGTCAACGGTGGACAGCAGAAAAGCATTGTGGCCTTCAATGTGGGAATAACAATTTTATCGACACGTCTGGGCTGCCATTCAAATTTGAATGATAAAACGCGAGTGTTACATCTTTCTTGACCGTTCTTTGGTGAGGATGTTACGTCAACGATCGGTATGAGGTTGTCATATCGAAATTTTCCTGACCTTTGGGAAGATACCGTGACTCTTCTGACAGTTTCATGGGGCAGGGTGATTGTGAACGTTCAACTGACAACGGGATTTGAACGATGTTCAAGTTTTATTTCGTAATCTGAGGTATCGAATCCTAGTGCTAAAGACTGCTGCCTACAAGGCACCACACACTGATTTCCTCCTCATGAAAAGTCTCGAATTGGTTATTTTATACGGACTTCCAAAAAGGTGGGAAAGGGCCTTGCTGAAGTTTCAACATTCCGTTGTACCTACTTACTGGATAAAGAAAACGACGCGTCGCAATTATAGTGGTTCAAAAAACAACTTCCGATAACAATATTCTGAATTTCATACTTGTATACCGTATGTTTCTATATTTAAGTAACTAGGTACTTTCCGTATTTTTGGTATTGGCACCCCACCTATGTGATTTGTATCTTGAGGTACTTTTTCAAGCAGCGGTGGGTCCTTGTTAGGTCTTATAAATATTTTAGCTGCAGAACCCAGTGCGTACATTGATGAAGATAATAACAGAAACTAGATGTATTTCTTGAACTTTTGAAAAAATATTTAGAAAAACGAATTTTTGATGGGTTTTCTGGGGCCAAAAATGATCTAATATTCTACTTGTGTTGATAACAGAGTCTGTTTACATTATCTTATAAACATAAATCATAAGTCAAATAAATGTATTGGTAGGTACCTACCGCATAACTTTCAATGACAAAGTAAACGCGTTTTTATTCATTTTGAGTTATGGTGGAGACCGTATATTGATACGTAGGTACCTACTCAGAAAACTCTATACTAGTAGTAGTTCCAAGCGTTCTCAATATGTGATCAGTGAAAAGGATAATGTTTGTGCAAGAAAAGACAAAGGTAACTACTGACCTACCTAGAATTTAAAAAAAAAAATCGCATTCCAGTTCGTTCTCCCTACAATGAAAATCTTCAAATTATTATTCTATGTATTACGATATCTCGTTTCTCATGAGTATGAACTTATTACCTAGTGAACTAATAACAGTAGTTGATTACCCGCCTACGTGTCCTGAAGGGGAATGGGGTCTGCGCATGATTTTGTTTTACAATTTTTATTGAAAGGGAATCGATTCAAAATGGCCAAAGTGGGGTTATTTTATAATTATGTGGTCTCCCAATTTTTTTATCGACAAAGATAAATGTGAACGTTTGAAGAAATGCGCGCGAAAATGGAGCGCGCTGATTGGTCGAAGCGCATCTATGCTGACTACGTATAATATCCACGAACGGTTTTTGAAAGGGACAGCAGGGGCTGTGATGTACGTACCTCCGGAGGTACGAACGTCACAACCCCCCCGCGAAATTCAAAACATTCCATTTTAACATGACTGTTTCTGCTCCCACATGGAGTTTTTTGTCCTGATAAATAGTGTTTAATAGTCATGGCAACTCAAATAACATAATTATTGGGTTTTTTCCAATTTTTATTTCTCATGCGCAGACCCCATTGGGTCGAGCACGAGGATATTTTTTTCCCGTTCAAGAAGGCGTATCTACTTAGTTGCCTCATTTCCCGCTAATTTGCGTTTCTAATTAGACTCTTGTGGAGAACTGCTTTAAACTCACCTTAATAAGGGGAGACTAACTCACTTCATTCGTTCAATCCCAAGGATCATCAGCATATTAAAAGATCTAATCACGATAGTAAAGAATTTTACGAGTATATTGGTTTACAAACTGTCACTTAGGTACTTTATTAGCTTCCGAATTACTAACCACTAGGTGCATCGTAGTAAGGATTGGAAGAAGGAAAAAATGCTTCCGCTACCCAGGAGGAAGTACCTAGGTAAAATAATTTATTCACCCTTGATTACTGCGGATTCTTCGAAAAAATGGAGGAATATACATTGAGTTGAACATTTTGAAAGGCTTAGGTATTTGTCACAATTCGCTTGGTTTACCGAAAGGATTTTTTTCCCACAGTGAGTATAGGCATTTTGCAACTACCTACTGTTTCATTTAGTCACAATGAACGGGTGGTCTTTCAGGAATAGCTTTATTGTTCATAACTCTCCGTCGATTCAACTTCATGATCTAGCACGAATTTGTTTGCATCCCTCTTATCAACAATAAGTCGTTCCTTGAATTTGCGTGTTTCCCATCAACCGTTGCTTTTCATATCATCGGACAGTTTGATAAGTAACACAATTTTCCACCCATAACAGCTCGAAGCTTCATGTTTCGGGATATCGAATTTCAATTCAACAGTCTTCCCTTGAAATAAATTTCAAGTTATTAGGACCAGTTCAGGATTTTCAGAGGACCATTTTGTTCTATCTATATTGTGGGCTTGGAAATTGAATACATAAATACGTTAAAATATCTCTCCTCAATAACAGTTTTCCCCACCCTATTTGACTGTAATTTTAAGTCCACTCGATTGGAATCGTGCCAGCTTGATGATGGTATCTGGCTTATTTATCAATAAACGTATAAGCCAGCAGTAGTCGTTTGTACTTACTTAATTAAATTAAATAAATCATCAACTTGACCGTACTCCCCGCGGCTCCTAGAGCACTATTTGGCTTGATATAACGACCTTAGCTAGGCCACCCCCGCTCTAAAAGGGCCCACTAATGAACTTGAACCCAGACAACTGCTATTAATTCACGTGACGGATGATAATTTAGAACAGTTCTCATTAGGTAAAACATTTGAGCGCAAGTTTGGGAACATGAATCCAAAATTATGCAGTTATTTTCAGACTAATTGGACTCTTGAGCGGAGCTGATAAACATCGTCTGTAATGGATGTAACTAATTAGCCAGTACCGAGACTGATTTTAATAATGCATGGAAATGAGTTTGGTGTCAAATTGTATAGGAGTGCACTAGTAATCTGTCTGATGACCTATGATCGTTATTGATAAGACTTTTGGTTTATTTATATCAAAGTGTTAATAAAAATGTATTAAATTATATTCTTCATCAAGCAGGTTGATCCACGCTTTCCACAGGATAGTTTAAATTCAGCCATCAGCTGGTATATCCGTTCATTTCGTAACCTGGTAAGATATCAAGCTAAAACATGTTGATCCCACCTTTCTCCCTGAAACTCCCTCACAGAATCAAATATTTACAATTTAAATTTACTGTTAATATTGGAAATGCATAACGAGTGGGTCCGCAGATGACATAGTTTTACTAGAAGACTAGAGTTTCCTAGTCTCTTTACATAGTGTGTGCTGTGTCCCATCAGAAATCTGGCGACCAGGGTGTGTATCCCACCGCTACCATCTAATTCGTAAGTCGGTATCGTGTCCTACCATAGGTAGACATGGATAATCTAGGCACGGGTAACCAAGTATCGGTAACCACGGCACGGGTAACATGGTAGCGTGTTACTGGTTGAAATAACAATGAACAGTTGAGAATGCCTATCGTGTTACTAATCTAGATAGAGCCTTTAGTATCGTGCCCAAGGTTAACCGAGGCACGGGTAACGGGTAACCAAGGCACGGGTAACGGGTAACCAAGGCACGGGTAACATGGTAGCGTGTTATTGGTTAAAATATTAATAAAGAGTTCAGAATGCCTATCGTGTTAATAACCTAGATAGAGCCTTTAGTATCGTGCCCAATGTTTTAGGGTTGACCAAAATAATGGAATAGGCTTTTTGAACACGCATCTCTCGCAGATAAACCTGATTCTTATTTTCGGGCGCTTCTTCTTAGATTTGTGACCAGACTTTACTTTTTCCAAGACTCGTGGAGGCACCTGATGGCTGCATTTCTGACATTCTGCCAAACTGCAAGGTCTCATTTGGTAAATGAATCTCTCTACCAAAGGTCATGTAGTTGGGGCTGAAACCCGTGCTCTTATGCGGGGTGGCTCCGTAGGCAGCCAATGCTATTGGAAGCGTGACTTCCCAAAAGCATTGTCCTTTTTACTATTTTTGCGAGAATGTTGGCCAGGGTATGGTGAAACTGCAGGGCACACGCTATTGCCTTCTGGGTGGTATGCCGTGGTAAACACCTGCTTAATTCCCCACTCGTTACATATGCGTGTAGACTTAGCAGTGAACGCAGTCGGAGACCAGCCTTTCAGACACCCCGTGAGGGGGTGTATATCGGGTGACCACTCTCTTTGCCGTGCAATCTGTTGTCGTGTTGTTTGCGTGCCGCATGCTTGGAGAAGTGGTCCACCGCTGTCAGAATATACTTTGTTCCTTATGGTGGAGCAATTAGCCCAACAAAATCAACTCCCACTACGTGGCCTACTTGCTCCGGCATCAGTGGCTTATGCAGTGGCTGCTTTTATGTAGGTGGTGTGTTGCATTTCTGCCCTGGCTCACAAGACCTTAAATAGGTACTCACGAACATCGTGGCTGAGCTTTGGCCACATTCCAAACCTTTGCGCTATTTTCTGGGTAGCTCCCAGGTGCCTGGCCATTCACTTCGATGGCATCGATGTAACAGACATTCCCTCAACGTATGTGGCATCAGTGGCACCCAGAGATGCTGGCTCTCGATGGTGACTCTAGTCACCCATACTCCGTCCTGCTGGATGTGCTCGATCGAGCTCCTTAGCGGCATGCTTTGTACCCATGGGTCCAGGTTTTGAGCGGCTAGTAGGAGCTCTCGTGGGAACTCCAATGAGATTGGAGCTACGTCGCCACGGCTGAGACCGTCTGCATGAGCTATTTGCTCGCCAGGGTGGTTCTGCGATTCAACTCCACGGATGTTGGATTGGAGGGCCACTCAGCAGGGGAGACACTGGGGGTTAGGGGGCCCCAGAAAGCAGGAACAACCCCAAGAGCCCTGGGAGCTCACAATAGGTAGATGCCAACCAACTAGGTTGGTTGTGTTATGACGGCTGGCTACTTCCATCACGTTAGGCACTAAAATTTATAAATATACAACCACTTCTTGGATCTCACTCTTGAAATTTAGTTTGGAAAAATACGTACCTTCCCAAATGTCTGCGAGTTGCGAAAAACAAAGTGAAAAGTGCCGTTCGAATCCAATCAATGAACTCAAATGTTTGACAAAATGGACTTGAATACTACTTCTGCGGATGACGGATGACCCTCTGATATAATTTTTTTCCTCCTTGCAAACTTATAGGACCACTACCGTCTGCAATGATGATCACTTCCTAATTGAATTTTCTTTTCCTTCAAGCTGTGAAAATTCAAAATTCCAACCTCTCCTAGTTTTATTTCTACGGCCAACGGGTAGCACTTCCGTTCCTTGCAATAGCAATAATGACGTAGGCTTTTCACACTGAAAAAAAATTGGTAGGTAGAATATTTCCGGAGTTTTGCTGTGGCCATAAATTTCAAGTTTGCGCATGCGCAGTAGCCATCACTCATCCAATTGTGACGATATTCGTAGGTAATTGTTTGGAGTAAGCCCTCAACTACACTCCAAATTTGAGCGGAATCGGACCATTAAGGAATCGAAGGAAATTCACGTATGCGCATGCGCAAAAGCCATTAGTGGTCCGGTGGCTATGAAATAAATAGGGGGCTGTCTAGGGGCCACCCCGAACAATCTCTGAAAATGTCACCGAAATTGGTCGAGTAGTTCCGGAGTTATGGCTATGAAACTCATTTCAAAATTGCGTATGCGCAGTGGGTATTACTGATACAATCGTGTCAAAATTCGAAGGCAATCGACCTTCAATAAGCCTCTAAATTTGAGCGAAGTAGGTCAATTTGGAACTGATAAATCGTAATTGCAGGAAATTCACGTTTGCGCATGAGCACACGATACTAGTAGTCCGATTGCTATGAAATTCATGAGGGTCTTTCTAGAGTCTAACCCGCGTAATCCCTGGAAATTTCAACGAAATCGGTCGAGTAGTTCCGGAGCTACGTCTACGACAACAAATATCAATTTTGCGCTTGCGCAGTAACTATTACTGATCTAATCGGTACAAAATTCATAGGTGGCTGTCTTGGGGTCAGCCCCAACCACCCTCCAAATTTGAACGGAATAGGTCAATTAGGAGCTGAGGTACAGGGGTTACAGGAAATTCACGTTTGCGCATGCGCTCACGCTACTATTTGTCCACTGGCGATGAAATTGATAGGGGACCGTCACGGAGCTAACCCGCACAATTCCAAAAAATTGAATCGAATTCGAACCACAACTTCATGTAGTTTTGCCTGGGACAAGGAATTGACCACAGACCGACACACAGACAGACGGACAGACAGACACGGAACCAAAATTGTTCAGAAAGCTCTGAAACGTAAAAATCAAGTGGAAATTTTGATTTTGGAGGACAAACAATTTTTTCATTTCTTGCACGAATACATAGCTTCCTACCTTCGGTAGTGAGGAAGCAAAAGAACGAATCTGAAACGTGAATAAGTTTATCGTCACCCAGTTTCTAAAGACATAAATACGTGCTGTCCAACTTCTTCCTCGGATTCCAACGGATTCCAACTTGTTCTTCGCGCTATTTTGCATCCCCACTACCGAAGGTAAAACACTATGTTGTATTCGCATGTAAGAAGTGAAGAAAATGTGTCCTCCGAAATCGAAATTTCCACTTGCTTTTTTCGTTTCAGAGCTTTTTGAATAACTTTGGTTCCGTGTCTATCTGTCTGTGGTAATTCCTTGTCCCAGGCAAAAATGTATGAAGTTATGGTCCGATGTTGATGAAATTTTCTGAAATCGTGCTGGCTAGCCCCTTGAAGGTCCTTTATCAATTTATTCGCCATCAGACTATTATTAGCATGTGCGCATGCACAATCGTGAATTTCCTGAAACTTCAGTTCTCTGTGCTTAATGAACCATTTTTAGCTCAAATACGAAGGGTAATTGATTGATGACCCCAAAAGACTTGAATTTGAATTTGGTCTCAATAGGTCAGTGATGGGTACTACGCATGAGCAAACTTGAAATTGGTTGTCATAATCATCATTCCGGAACTGATCTACCAATTTCGGTGAAACTTTCACTCGATGATTCCATACGTTCATGTTACAAAAGTGAGGAAGCTATACTGCCCATCCAACTTGGGATACGTTTTATTGTTGAACCTACAATCAACAGTTTTGTAATAATTTGAAGTGTTTTTTTTTTTTGCGGTGAGTAGCTCTCTGGATAATTTGCTTTATAAAATTGAATAAAATTATACCATCTAGAGGTTACCTACTTGGGAGGTATTCCACATTAATTTCATAATTTTTATCAAACTTCGAATGTCGCGATGAATAGGTATTATTATCTCATCGGAATTCAGAAACAGGCTGCATTACACCCAGAAGCCTCATTACATTCGAGAACATTAGGTACGGGAGATATAGGAGAAAGAATTTTCATTAGTCGACTAACAGAAAGGGGAAGGTAGGCCATGTTGTGTCTTCCAATGGTACGTTGCCTCCGGCATCTTGATATTAAAACCTGTCGGGCAATTTCATGAAAATGAAGGCACCGGCTGCCGTTCATTGTTCCATTCACATCTCAAGCCTAACAAGATCAACGTTAATACAGACCCAAGAGTGAAGGAAATATCCAAAAATAGAATTATGTTCAAGTATCGAATCTTCATTGGACGTTTCGCCAGCTAACGAACTCAGTTGGATGGTTTTCACATACATTATCATGAAGGTGAATGAAACGGTTCGTTAGTCTGACTGGAAATTCTGTTTTCAACAACGTTCCTTTCGTGAAGTATTACTTATGTGATATTAATATCGGATTTTATATCCCCTACACCTAATACATTATTCGCATAAATTTAAAAAATTCGTTCGATCGAGAAACCATGTAACCACAGTGATTTTTCATAGGAGATAGGTATTTCTCATTTCCAAGACGTCACTGATCTAAAGATTATGATGAAATTCACAGAACTCACTCTTCTGACAAGTAGGAACAAGTTCCAATACCCCTCATCTCCACAAAATATATTGGGGGCCAATACAGCTGAGAAAGTAGTGCGAAGCCTCGCACCATCAGATTTTTAGTGAAAATTCGCATTTATAGGTAGAATTTTATAGGAAAAGTACGTCAGTCAAATTTTTAGTTCTCAAAACTTGCGAAAATACGCGCAAAATTTGCACAAAACGCTAAAACCTTTTAGGTGGAGGTATTCAATTACCATAATAAAAACGTAAGTGGAGGTATTCAATTACCATATCGAAGTATTCAATGACCACAAACAATGTGATACATGATTTTTGGGGTATTTTTTCTCACGCTGAATCACGTGGCGATGATCATTTTTCAATTTTCACAGGAATACCTTGAAAATCCGCCCTTAAATCAGAATCGTAAAAGCGCTATTCTTGCTCTAAGAATGAACAAAACCATTTGATTCATCGTGGAAAAATACCCCGAATATCATGTTGTATCATTAATGTGGTAATTAAATACCGAAGAGCCTAATTCCCAACCGATTCGAGTGATATCAAGAACAGAATTTTCGGGTATTTGTACCTATTAAGTAAATTCGGCATTTTTGAATGTAGGAAGAATCATGGGGACGAAATAAAATTATTCCATCGTTCAGCATTTGAACGTAAGACTCCTTCCCTCCGCGTTTCATCTGTCTTCCAGTTTTAATCTTCCGGTTCATTTGATCTGTATTTGGTCGGTTCAGAGGCGGTTAATCTTATTCGTTGTAAAGGCTGTTCAGTCATTGAAGATCGAGAGGTGGGAGGTTCTCAAAACATTCTGGTCAGAATAAGGTGGTTTCGTGATGATTAAGGACGTACCTCCTCAACCCTCCACAATCTTCCCCCTCAGGAAGACCTTTAGCGCCAAATCTTCTTATCGTGAGGAAAGGAAACATAGAAGGAGTGGGTCAGGTTTTTTGGGAAAAGCTGATTGGAGAAATGGAGGAATCTGGGAATAAGCCTTTTTATGGAAGCTATTGAAATTCTGTGCTATTGAAATACTGTTGCGAATCTGACTAATTTGTTCATTTCGTTATAATATTATCAACCATATTAAAACCAAATGAACGAATTTCTCATTTCAAAGATACGAAATAATATAGGTAGGTACCTACCTAACATTCATGCAGAATGAGTTTATGGGCGAATTTTCTGAAAATCATTTTAGCAGATTAAGTGTGTGATTCCAAACATACCATACATATTCTGTTCCTATGTTTAGGATGGTTATTTTTTCACCAAAAAACACTTTTTTTACCCGTATTCTCCAAAATTTGACCCAATGGAGTAGGTACCTACTCCAACAATTCTGGGCAATGAACTCATCCTTTTTTTTATTGTTGACATTATGAGATTTTTTTTTGATTTTCTAGATCGATTCCAGGGTCATATAAAGTCTGTAATAACACACACACACATCTACAAACAAAAATTCACATTCCTAGACTTACACGTTTTCCTGGGATACATGACTCAAAGTCATCAATACCCACAAATTTCATTCACATTGCTCTCAACCTTTAAAAACCAACAACTGGAATGCCAATTCTCTTGATATATTATTAGGTGTGGGTTACAACTGCGAAACCAAAGATTTTGCACTGATACAATTTAGTTTAGATGCCCCGATTCGTAGGAAAGTTCATTTAAATGTTAAAGTATCACTTTGTATGAGAAAATTCAGGTACAAAGCTTTCAGAAACCAAAATACTGCCATGTTCTGTGTTCGTTGCATTAATTAGCTACATGCCAACTTGGAAAATTAAATGATCTTCCTTAAATTCTTTTCATTCCATTACGTCATTGCAAAGTTCTACGTATACGGTCAATACCAACCAGACCTCGTGTTTCTTTTGTGCAGACGACGAGAATGAGCTGCTCGTGAACTACACTACTCTGTGGGACCTCCTCAAGCCGCAAAGCAACCCCTACCTCCAGGAGCTCAGTGGCCATTGGTCTTTCAACGACACGGTCGACCTCACGAAATACGAGGAGTTTGATCACACGAGATTCGAAGGTAACTAGAACCAACTATAAAAGAACCATCCAAGTTTCCAGTTTCCAGTTTTTGGTAATCATGAATGTGGTCAATATGCCTAAACAATTTTGGGCTGATTCGAGGCACGATGCACCAGATGTTGAGCCATGTTTATCTATTTTTCGTTACAACTACATACCTTAGCAGGATTCAGATCGATCCATTTACGAACTAAATCACTCGCGACGAAGTTGTGGAAACCCATTTCAATAAAAAGAAAACGGAGTTAAATAGAAAAACGTTGTCTATCTCCACGAAAATAATGAGTTACAAAGTAAAGTTGTTACAAAGTAAAGAGTTACAAAGTAACTCACGTTGTAACTTTGTAACTCATTGATAACTTTTTAACTCATTATTTTTTTCGTGCAAATGACAACGTTTTTCTATTTAATTCCGTTTTCTTTTTATCGATACATTTTTCAGATTCGGTGTTTATAGAGCTAGAAACAATAATTTCATTTTTAATGACGGTGGAATACCGTTGGTTCACCCATGAAAGATGACATTGTTGTCCTTAGATGTTATAAGGATGTTTTTGTGGGACAAGATTTTATTAGAAACAATAGGCTAAAAACCACCCAAGACATATTCATATTTTTTGAAACATATGATTCCTCTGTAACTATTGCCTCATAAACGATCAAAGAAAAAACGCTGCAAATTATTACACAACGGTTTATTATTTTCTGTATAGATCGCCCATCTACAAAGATCCTATTGACATAAAATAGGTACCCACCTACCGCGAGGTTAATAATCATCTCTTGGCGACAATGGGCGGTATGAATAAAACGAGAGCAAAAATGCTTTTGAGCATT
>JAEMON010000005.1:16325756-16344479 GCA_030264115.1 Lygus lineolaris
CGAAGCTCTGGAGTGTTGTTGACAAATTCTTGTTGTTGATTTACTTTGGCTAGCGTTTGCGATATCACTTCGGGGATAGTGACCTCCATTCCGCAAACGCGCGAAAACACTCGCGGAAACAACTGACATTCGTTTTTTTTTTTTTTTTTTCGCTCTCCGATGTTACCTCTTCGGCAGTTCGAACGAGACTAAGAAAAGTCACATTGATACATTTTACGATAGTTGGCTATAAATAAGGGTGGTTCCTTGAACAATGGATCACGAGAGTAAAAAATCCTCAAATGTTCAAGTTTCACAGATGTGACACAATTGTTTATTTTCCAATGCACCTAACAATGTCAATTACAGAATAATGAAACTGCTAAGTAACTTCCGGGAAGGTCGCGTGCGCAATATAATTATGAACATTCTCGCTACATATTTATCCTCTTCCGAATGTAACTTTCTTCCGAGGAACTCTCTTCAAACAAAGACTTGGAGTGATAGATGAAACCTAACTTGTCCGTTTCAAAACTACCTGAGTAAGTATGTTTTGTTCCATGGGAAACTCAATGCTGTAGTATGGTACCTACCTATTTGTTTGAAAGACGTAAGCAAATACGGTGCATTCTACATCAGTTTAAGCGGCATCAACACAAACCAGTACCATTCACCTGGCCTTCCTTGGGTTCCTCCTTTGCATGTAAAAACTTGAGACACCGGTTCCAGAAATACGTGGGTATTTGAAGAATTACCTACCTATATTTTGGTTTAACACAGAAAGGCCCATCCATCATAGGTATTAATTTGTAACCATTTGAATAGCTTTGCTTTCGTAATAACCGAACTAGCATTCACACTCGAAAATAACCCTTTATTTGCGCATCTACCGATTTGAACTAACGTGGTGCCGACCCTAAAGATGTTGGACGCTAAATTAGACTTTTCTGAATGCAGGTACAACTACTTATTTATTTTATTTCATCCATTCATTTGTTAACAAGTTCATTTTCATTTAATTTTACAATTTTTTTTTTAATTGAAGGGTTGTGCCTATTATCACTTACATAATTTGCTTAAGTACATAGTCGTTTAGAACGACAAATCGGTAACGAAAAATATTACGATCTCTGCGAGTGGCGTGATAAAGACGCATTTTTCCGAATTTCCGACTCACGTCTTATTAGTGATTGTCGTCGCGTGAATTGGTTCGATGTAAGAAGGAAGAAGTGGCGATATGTAAATGAAACTGACAGTATCTCTCTTTCGCATTATCAAGGTCGTATGAGAGAAACACAGCAAGGCCACGGAAAGCGATAAGCTCACAATTTGCATGCGGCCACCGTCCTCACTTCTCAATTTTTTGAATTGTTCCCGAGAAGAATGTTTCACCTAATTTTGCTTTTTACGTTGATCGCAGGGCTTTCGAGAAGTCGCACGCACCGTATCACACGCTCATGTTCGATCTCTGACTCTGATGAAGTTGAATGTAATAATTTTGCAGTCACATGATGCAACAAACTATACCTACTTACTGAATACTCTTAATATTACTTGCCCACCTGGGCTTTGTCCAATTTGATACAAAGTTTCAATCGATTTTGATATATTTTCGGTTATACTGCGCGGGGAGGGCACAAGGTCCTTATTAATCTGAGAATTAATAGATATGTATAATATACCAATCGACGAAATTCAGAGAGCACACGCAGATCAAGAACAAGCAGGGAAACGAAACTAGGTATCTCGAAAAATTATTTTTAATAATTCTGAATAATTATTTGATAATATTTTAACGCCAACTCATTATGGCTTTATGATCGCGTTCAATGCGAAACGTCCGAGCCACCTTTAGTATTGATTGTCCTAAACTTCAAACAAGAACACCTCCCATAAAAAGCAATCCCTGGATAGGTTGAGTATATATACGCACCACTAGCTTCTACATAACATACCTTCCTACTTTTTTAAGGGTAACTTGGGTTTCCCCGGTCATTTTCCCCCTTTTTTCATTATTTTTTTCGGAGAAGGGCTGGCCTGGGAATCTTAAAGAAGGGGCAAAGGGTGTTCTTCCAGTTCTCGAGGGAGCCGAAGGGAAAATCGCAGTCTGGAAAACTTGCCGGCTGACCTCGAAGCTTGTGAATAGAATGGTGCCGCTCCTTTCAACCAAATCCTCCTCGCGTCTCCCACTCGGCTGATTTATTCTCTACGTCATTCCTTCACGGAATGAAAGTTTTGGAATAGCTCTAAGAAAGATGCGATTAGTCTATTTTATCAAGAATTTGAAAGAGTATAGGACCCACTTAGTACGTCTTTTAGTCCATATGCTGACACAAAAAATCTGTCATTTGTCATATTTTTCATTCTTCAATAATTTTCCCAACTCAGTCTGTCACTTGTCAGATTTTTCGATTCTTCAATTCTGTTGGTCACCACCCAATAGACTGCTACTCATTACTTTCTGCTGATCATTACGGCCCTCAAAGTATTTTCCGAAGTATGAACCTTAAAATTTCAGGGAGGGCTATTGGATATACTCCGTACCTCCCTTAAGAGTAACTATACGTAACTATACTCACTTGATGAACCTGAAACATGCATTTGGTTCATGATTACTCTATCAACGTCACTATAAGGAAAGTCGGTTTCATGATGAAGGATGATAATGTATATCTAAGCATATAACCTGGCCAGGGACTTAGGTACCTACTCTATCATTTTGCAGGAAAATCTGTGATGCCGTTTGAGGTATGAACCATCACAGACAGACCTAGCGAAATAGTTAGGTGTACATATCCATGTACTCATCATAATATGTAGGTAAATATCCATGGAGTTAGGATGGAGTAATATAATTTATTATGTAATTTGTGTCATCATGCGGAGCTTTGCAATACGTTCCTTGAGGGGTTTATTCTTCCGATTATGACGGCCCTCAGAGTATTTTCCGAAGTATTTGCTTTAAAATTTCAGGGAGGGCTATTGGATATCCTTTGTACCTCCCTGTAAAAAGAGTGTCTATTCGACTATTTTAATTTCATAATTGATTATATAGCTCTCGATTCTTTATGGATAGTGTTCTGGAGTTAGTTAGTTGAACGTTTGGTTACTTCAGTTGATATGTTATAGTGGTATGGAGTTCGTTTGTTGAATGTTTGGTTACGCGAGTTGTTGTTGCTATTGATTAGTTGGAGCGTGAGCGTACGATCGGTAGGCTGCAGGTTGAAATTACTGGATAGTTCGAATGTTGGAATGTTCGAGATTGTGTGTTTGCATGAGATTTCTGTATTGCATTCCACGTTTCAGAGCTTCCTGAACAAATTTGGTTCCTTTTCTGCCTATCCACGTCTCCTTGTTACAGCCAATTTTTTATTTCAAATTTTCTTGGAAGCGTAGAAAATATGTGCCATTTCCACTTGGCAAAGTGTTTTTCCATAGATTCTTGCTTCCGAGTCCACCAAAGGAAGTGAAAGCTTTGTTTTCACTTCCTGCATCGAAAAAAAAGCTTGCCCTCCAACATTTGTTCAGGTCGACAGTCTGCCAGTCCACATTTCCTTGTTACAGCCATAACACCCAGAGTTTTCATCTGTTGAAATTTCCACGGATTATCCCGCATGAATTTCATCATGATTGAATGAGCGGCATACCCTACGGATGCGTTAACCTGGAATTCACTCAATTCCGTTGTTTCCTTCGAATTTAAATATCATGATTTTGTGTGTGTGCGCATTCGCAAAGTGCGCAAACTTCGTACTAACTTTGTTTTCCTCAAATGGAACCCTCATTTTATATCGCAGATTCGGGTTCTACACATAATGTTTGCATGTTTCTTTTAACCTTTGACAAGTCAGAGTCCCGTAAGATGATTATTTTGTTCAATCAGTAAAGAGTCCCTCTCAGTTGTTCCTCTCAGTCAGCCATTTTGAGTGAAACTTCTCCTTGCTGGCCGAAAATAACATGAACCGTCGTTATTGTTGATGAGGCGGACACAGACTGGCTCTTTTCAACCTTCCACTATTGCGCTTTGCACACTGCTGCTATCTTACCTGAGCGGTTAGGGGGCATGATGTAACCCCTGTTTCCTTCTAGATCTTATCACCCATGTTTTGGCTCTTTTCGCAGCTGCCCGTACCTGGGTTGCAAGAATGTGGGAAGTAACATAATACGAAACATGAGTGCCTACATAATTTATATTTGCTAATAAGTGGTGTTATTATAAAATTCGAGATTTTTTTCCTTTTAACCCTGGATTTTTACTTGTATATATCCTGGGGGGGGGATTATTTATTTTATTTTATTTAAGACTCAGATTTTTTTGTTAGGACTCTAGTCCCCATGTCATCAGCAATGACAAACAAATGAGTTCGGGATTCACAAGCCAGAGGAAGTATGAATATAAGGGAAACTCACAAAGGGGTCACATTGTTATTGGTTCATCGTTGCAGGTCTGACTAGATCCACCTTCAGTCGAGACCTGGTTTAAACAAACAAAGTGTATAGATGAGAGTTAAGAAATAACTTAGGTGAATCAACAAGTGTGGAAGTCAATAGAAGAGCGAGGAGAAATAACTTAAGTCAATCAACGAACCAGGTTGCAGGAAACCGTAGTAATGCATTGCGTTGTATTTTGAATACATTGTGGGGGAGGGGGGGGGGGGGCTGCATGCTATTTCACTATGGTTTATCATTTTTCAAATCACCGATCTGCAAAATCAGACATTCGTCGTAATAAACCCCCAAATGGTATCAACGATTTTATAGTAAGTATGTACCTACCGTGATTATATCACGAGATTCACAGCCATTATTTTTTGTGTACAATGAGTACACACCTATATACCTATCTGTATCCTTCATTAACGAAATCCAGTAACTAAGGAAGAAGGAGGTTTTATAGAAGTCAACTTGAAACTCGGTTAAGTGAAAACTAGAAAGAGTTGCGATTGATCAGCTGATCTTTGAACGTGAAATTGGCCTACTCAGAAAGATTTGCTCCATTCAACTCTTGTCATTGTTAGGAGCGAACGGTTGATCCCTCTGTGCTCAGCGAGGTCTCGTTCAACGCTTCAAAATTGTGTTCCATCTGAAATCGATAGAACGATGATACCTCCCTATATTTGAAGTTTTCTACCCCTTGGAGAGAACTGACGATAACGCCAAGCCTCGAGGCACAATGGTATCCCAAATGGGGTCGATATACCGAAAATTCATTAATTTTGGTCCATGTTGCCTAAGCAAAGTGCCGCAGACGGACGAATATTTTAATTAGATTTTTTTTATTCTTATAACGTGAAACACAAATTTTGAGGGGGTTTTAAAAAATTGCATGCTCGAATCCAAAGGTACATTATCGAAAATGATATAACAAGAGGGAAAAACATGCAGCAAAAATTTATTGTAAGGATATACGTACTTTATGGAAAATCACAAAGATTTCAAGTAAATTTTGAAACATTACAACATTACAAACACTTTTCTACTAAGTATCGAATTCAAGAGAAGTGTATGCAGGCGGATTTCCTCGGCGGGCTACGCCACAGAGGCTGCGTTGAGGCCGTTGTAAATGTTGTTTTTGTGTTTATTACACGTCATTACGGATAAGGTAGGTATGTTAATATATTTATGATATGGTAATTTCAAACTCACGGTCGACCGAGTGCGTACGAAAACTCTCAAAAACTGTCTCGTCTTTTGCTTTCAATCTAAAGAACGAACCATGAATTTGAGTTAAATGTTATGGTAACACCATCATATACTTTTGCAGGTACTCGCCTACTTGTTCAAATAGCGGTATCAAGCCAAATTCTAATTACCACTTGGGAAAAGAGCGGAAATGGCTGGGAGCTATTTACACTAGCGTCTGTGCAAAGTAGATACAGCGAATGGGAGGTAGCTGAGTTTTCCAAACGACGACAGCCCCAGGGCTTGTGAAAGGGTTGTGGTTGTGAGTAACCGGCTATGAGTGTACTTTTAACAGGATAACAGCCTGGTTCGAGTTGAGATACAATAATTTAATCCCTGGATTTGCTGTACTTTGCCGATGAATATCAGAATATAAATTCGAATCGGTCAATAGGTCAAAAACAATGCAAGGTGTACGAAATGACTAATTTAGATGAGTAACAGTCAATGTTATCATTTTCCTCCATTGAATGCAATAATGATTTCATAATCAAGAAACACCCGTGGCTCCAGGTCTTACGTATGCGGTATGTGCAGGTTTGACGTAACGATTGATTAGGTCTACGTTACCTCGTATTATGGTCGTGTATCGAAGTCGTTGTACTTTTTCGAGGCGTTTTTGTTGGCTTTGCGGGGGAGGCCCGTACTTAAGATTCATTAAAATACCATGTTCTTGCTCTTACATAGAATGTATACCTGAATCCACAACTTTTACGTGAATTGCTCTACCAAGAGGGAAAACAAAGTTG
This sequence comes from Lygus lineolaris, assembly GCA_030264115.1. Lineage (NCBI taxonomy): Eukaryota > Metazoa > Arthropoda > Insecta > Hemiptera > Miridae > Lygus > Lygus lineolaris. The sequence goes on from JAEMON010000005.1 coordinate 16,332,167, forward strand.
CGGTTTCAGGACAACGCGACAATTGGAAGTTTTTAAGCGCTCACTAACCTCAGAATCTGGGGAAGTTTTCGTGGGCGAGCTCCTCTCACAAATCCCAACGTCTACTGAAATAACTCTCAGTCCTGCCAGGGTCTTTTCTTCACAAACTATATTTACTTACCCCAACTTCCACTAGTTACTTTGTATTCTACTTTCAATATATTAATAATGGTTATTACCAATAAGATTTTATTGGCAAATGTTTTATTAGGCTTGTATTTCGCCAAGAGAATAAGGGGAGTGTTTTATGGAACAACGACCAACTAGGCCCGTTGTGATGAATACAACGGATCGGAGAACCCTGCTGTATCAGAGTGGGTAGATTGTTTCTGGGGGCTTTTGGCCTAATACAATATTAATTTCCTGATTCATTCGTGTGGGTGGCAGTAGTGGTTTTCCCTCCCTATCTAATGATGAGACATCTGGCATCTCCTATGGCGTTAGCCACATCCAACGAATATGCCCAGCGTCCAAACAAATCCGTTATTATCAATCCAGATAACCCTACATATTACCTATGGGACTTTCAAACTATCAAACTACCTATTAACCACTTGATTATTCTGATGGCTTCCTTAGAATAGCCTCGATCTCGATGAAAGAGAAGGTCCGGAATATTGAGCGGTGTCATGTAACCTGACCCAGAACTCACTGATCACGAGGAGACAACCCTCATAAAAATTCGTTCAGACGTAATTAGCCGGGAATTAGGAATGTTTTATGTCTGTCCAACGGCACAAGTGAGGTTTCGAGGAGTCCTCGTCTTCCCAATACACGTCCCAATATATATGACTTGTGAATGTAGTCACACCTTCCCATATGAATCCAGATTAATGTTCTCGTAATTAATTTGAACAAGTCTCCATTTATCTGGCTGCTGTCTGCCCGCGAACCTTTGACGCAGCCTCGGCCTCGACGCTGGGTATCATACCAGCCGAGTTCCTAAGACAACCACCAGAGTGTAGTGGTTCATGGTTCTGAGCAGTGGAAGTAACTACTTCCATGGTTTAATGCAGGACACATGGATCCATCCTTTCGGATGGGCATTTCTTTTCTCTGTACCCATGAAAGTTGGAAGAAGGAGGGGAGGAGTATGCGGGTGGGAGTGGGTGTGGGTCTTTTCTGCGACGACCCGGACGCCATCATTAATTTCATTAACACCAAGAACAATCAATCAATCATTAATTTAATTTTCTTCTCGATTCCTACTTTGAACTAGAACTACGAACGGCGTGATAAGTAAAATAGTGCACTTTTATGGTGCATGAATGCCTTCGTGCGTTCACGCTGTCCTTTGCATCCATGGAAGTAAGATTAACCAATGTCTGCACTCTGTCATAAAGGGATATGTCATAGAGGAACTTGGCTGGTATGATACTCAACGTCGGTGTCAGCCTCGGCACTTGCCATGATGGAGGGGGTAAACCATGAAGTAGGGATGCAAAATCGGTCTCGCCAACAATCGATTTTGAAAATCGTTTCTCAATCGAAAGCTAATAGATTGCACTAATCAATCGGGTGGAAAAAAAACGATTTTTCTAGATACCTACTTATTTAATTTTCTCTTAATTAAAAAAAAATATGTGAATGTTCTGATAGTTTGGTATTTTAAATAACAAAATTTGGTAGGTTTTTATTTAAAATTCAATTGTCTTTTTTTTACATAATTAATGGAACATTCAATGGGTGCATGAAAAATAAAATAATAACGGTGAGGTCATTCAAGAATATAAAAACTTGCTTGGTTCGATATTTAATCATTGAAAATTACAATACCATAGACAACCCCAAGATGCAAGGAACATCAAGAACAACGTACAAAAATTTTGTATAAAAACTTACATGCTCGGATATACTTACTCCAACAAAAGTTATTCAGAATGTGTCAAAATTAATTTCGGTTCGCCGAATTTTCAAGGATTATTTTAAAGTGGAAATGCTTTTTTGGGGAGGTGGGGGGATTTTTTCGCTATTGATTTTGGGAGACAAAAAAATCGATTTCCGGCTAAAAATCGGAGCAGTCAATCGATGGCAAAAAAATCTAATATCGGAGGTGAAAAATTGATTTTTCGATTCAATCGAAAATCGATTTGCATCCCTACCATAAAGCATAGTTTTCCCATCGACTAAGCTTCAAGAAAGGTATGCCCTAGCCAACATATTCTGATTGACTAGAAGGTACATATCTATCAACAGAATATACGGAAAAGATACATGCGGGAAAAGATACAAGCATCTCAAAATCGTGTTCTTCGAATTATAACAGGAGCACCCTGGTACGTCCGCAACTCCACTCTGCACAACGACCTTGGTATACCTACCGTACAGGAAGTGATTCGGAGCACATATCGAAGACTGGATCAAAAAATGACAGATCACGAAAATACTCTCATAGCACGTATCCCCGAGAACCCTCCGCCACCCCCCAGCAGAAGGCGTCTCAAGAAAAAACGACCTCAGAACTCCTTGATTAGTTAACCCCCTCCCCTTGCTCCTCTTTATCTTTTGCTGTTACTAAGTATGTAGCATATTCGTATTTGCACCATGAACATTAAACATTCACCCACCAATTTAAATACTGGTATAGGACAGCCACCTACTACTTGTACCTAGTTAATCAAGATTTGTTACTCTTACTATATTATGTGTGTGCCAAACTGTAATGTCTAAATTTACAATAAAGTTAACTTATTAAAAAAAAAACATTAGGTATACTACAACAATATCTTTGACCAGTCATAAGAGGCTTAGATTTACGTACTTAAATGTCATGTAGGTACGTTAATATGATAAGCCAATGAACGAATGTAGAAAGAAGCATGAGCGTAATTAATTTTTAGTGATACAAAAATATATTTAATTATTTCTTATAACGTAGGTACCTACTCATGGTTGAGTTGAACCCTTTTAATTAATACTGCTTTGTCATTCCTCGGATTGTAGTAAGGATGTTGAAGTAAAAATAACGACGAGGAGAACAAGGAAGACAGATTGAAGGTGAATTGGTCTAATCTCCTCGGAACAACCTCTTGATCTCATGAAAAAGTTACCAAGACTGTCCAAGGCTGAGTACAACCGGTACCTACTATTAATTCAGTGAAATATGGCTGTTTTCTCAAGTACTTCACCTTTAAACAGTATTTTTCCTCCCTTTGCAAAGGTATTTAAGGAAGGAAGAACTAGTCTAAAAACAACATAAATCGCTTGGAAAATTTTTAATTCGAAACACTCGAAACATTGCGGAGAGTGGGAAAATCGTTACGGGGTTGAAACTGTTTGGTTGGAACTATTTTCGTGAAATATTGCTATGTAGATGAGCGCTGTGGAATGGGCTGAGGGTTCGCAGGGTGATGAACGACCGGATGATTTCCTTTGCCTTCAAAGATGGGTAAGTCTGAAGATGGAATGGCTGTACCTACCCGCCTTTTGATTTTTGGTTTGACGTTTCCGGCAAAAGGGAGTATTTTGGTTTCCAAAAACAGGAGAGGAAGTGAAACGAAAACTATCCTGGAATGATGATACTACAATATTATTGTAAGGGAATGAGGTAGCAGTTGACTATTTATCATTCTATGAACCCCCTTCGTTTTCCAACCTACTTCTTTATCTATTCGAAGCATGCTCGGAGATTCCCAACAATTCCCTCCTCTGAAATTATAGTTTGCGCGACGTCAAAAATCTGCATTCGTCCTCGTTCCTGTTTTTCCATCGCTTGTCTCCACTAAGGACAATAAATCCCTTGTCTGAGGTTCACTACGTAAGCGACGGAACGAGAAACAAAAGTACATCTACTACCCAATTACCTGATTAGGTAACACGGCTTCCCCCTCACCACCAATAGGTAGAGTCTTTATTACGTAAGTAGGTACTTTCCTAAATTGAAATTATTCTCTACAGTTGATGAAACAACCGGTTGCTTTTGTAGTTCGTGCAATAGAAATCTCCCCGAACTATCAATGGTAATTACACACCTGACAGGACTGTACAATACTTGTTTCAACCTGGTTTATACCATTCAACTATGGAATGCTGGATTGTAGATGTGTAGCAGACTGTTCCTAAACTGGGTACAATGGAGTTACATTATTCATACGTCTGCCAGGCCCTTATCTGTCTCACCAAATACATAACGTCGTCTTTCCTCACAGAAAGAAACTTCAAGGAACTTGAATATGTAGTAAAAACCTCCAAACCAACCAAGCATATACACGAGCGCACCAGTGGCGGACCTACGGGGGGGGGGGGGGGGGGGGGGGGGGGGGGGGGGGGCTTTCGGGCTGAAGCCCCCCAAAACCTCTAAAAAAAATTTTGTAAGAATGTAAATTTTATACCAATATAATTAGTTTGAAGCTCATAAAATATATTCATTAGCAAGAATGACCTAATTCCATTACTACGTCTTCAATTGTATGATATCCGTAAACGCCTTAATACTTTGTATAATGTATTAGTTACATTTACATTGCCCGCAATTAAATGTACGATGTACTTAAAAATAAATCCTTTTCACATTTTTAATCTGCCGTTTATTAACTTTAATGTATTTCATTAGTAAACTAGTAAACAAAACATCCTGAAAACCTTTAATATGAAACACACGTTTTTACTCCATAAAACAACGTTAAACTACTGTTTTGGTCCATTCATTATAATATGAAATTCCTTTCACAAAATTTTCCCCCGTTCAGCACCCCCAAAATAAAATTCTAGATCCGCCACTGGAGCGCACTCAAGCGACAAGTTGATGTATCTAGAAGAACCTCCCCAGTTTTCATTTTTGTTCTTGTTATGACGCCTACTAGGATGTTTAGTCTGCCGCTGTTTGACCTGAATTTATTATAATTAATTTCGAAATTCCAAATCGAATAGTGTTTTCATTCGGATAACCAATTACTTTCGTGCCTTCAATGCGTTAATTTCCCGTCGTTCGTTGGGAATTGGAAAAACTAGATTTACGTTCAACTGGTAGTAAAGGTGAGTTAGTTGGTAGCCCGTGTGGAAGCAATATACTCTCGTGGAAGAATCCAAAACCGTCAGTGATGAGAACGGGACTGATAACGAAGACAAGGGCGTGAATGAAGACCAAGGATCATCTTGTGATTCATCAGTGGTAGCTGTTAGCGATCCAGATCGCCTATTGCCTGCCAAAGATAAGTTTTCGTTCACCTCTAGAGACATTGAGGACTAAATACCTCATTTTGACGGGAGCCCCTTGATTCCTATTAAGAAGTGGGTTGAAGAATTTGAACAGAACGCGTCCGTGAATGTGTGGAATGATTTTCAAAAGTTCTTGTTGGGGAAAAAGTTGATTACTGCACTTGCCAAGAGGTTTGTTGTAAGTGAAGTGGGCATTTCTTCAAGGGACTCCCTCAAAACTTGTTTATTGAAAGAATACGGTATTCGGTGACATCTGGTTTCCTGCACAGGTTCACGAGCTGTTGCGTATCGGAAGCAACTAAAAACTGAAGGATCCCACGGGTAATGGATCTGATCGTTGTGGAGGAGTTATCCCGTGGTCTGATTGACAACAATGCTCTTATTCATTATGGCATTAATGAAATTTTTGATTCGAGTGACAAATTGATGCTTTATATACTTCGAGAATAAACTCAAGATTTCTATAGCTAGTTTGATTTGCTCTAATTCTGTTTCAAGCTTACTCTTAATATCACCCAAAAGCGCGATGAAATGAGTAGAGTCTAGAAGGCAGCATGGTATTTACCACAAATGAGACGTGCAGAAACTACTTGACGACTTATCAACTGGGTCTCGTGGTATCTCCTTCTCAAGTGGCCTGTGCTGGATGGACCTCACTATCATTATCACGAATCAATCCAGAGAGTAGTGACGCTCTGGAGTGATTTACCTACAACAGTGCTCTATTAAAAAAAAAAAGAGCCATTACAAGAGTCATGAATAATAGAGGGGTAATAGAGCCAGGTAATAGAGTCATTAAAATTACCTGGTAGTTCTAGTGTCTCTATTTGCATTAAAAATAACATCTCAGTTACGCATGAATTGCACCGTCAGTAAATACAGAGCATCGAATGAATCTTCTTATCAAAAAGCATTTACGATATTAGCGTGCAAAGACTTGCTCCTGGTCGAGAGGCCACAAGTTGGTACCACTTAATCATCCGTATATCCGTCCATCTCAATGTACTTAGAAGTAATTTTACCGTTTTCAGCCTTGACTCTTCCAAAGGGATCATAATTCTGGAAGTTGATCCTCAGGAAGAAGATATTAAAAGGTCATCGCTCACTGGAAGGTTCAGTTTGCAGAGCGGTTGGTGAGAAGGGCCTGTGCGAGAGGGTCGGTAACTGGGTAGTGGTCGCCATTAGTCGTTGCCGTAACCGCCAGCCCTGGTCCCTGTTGTCTTAGCGGTTTCAGAAAGGACCTTAGTGAGAAGTTGAATTATTTAACCGAATAGCGGAGGGTGGTGAAGTAGGAGCGAGTACACATTGTGACGGTCAATGCAGGTACACCATCTAGGAAAACGGTCAACCTATAGAATAACGGAAATAATGGAAGCCGTGAATAGGGAGGTTGACACCCCGTTGTATTTTCCAACCCTCACAAAGAAAAAGGGATGCCCTCATTTTCAAATCCAGGATGAGAGGAGTAATGACCAAAATGAGATGGGAACGAAAATACCATATTTAAATCCATTCTATACTATCCTGAAACCAAATCCCAGCAAAACGTATACCAAGTCTAGGAATGTGAATTTTTGTTTTATAGATGAGTGTCTGGTAGCGCATCACAAACTGGAGATATTATCTGTTTCCACTTACAAATTCGATGGCTAATACGAGGTCATGATTTCATCATCAATATGCAAAATTTTGACCAACATTCGGTTTATAATACAGTGGAGGCCTGTTGGGGCTTGGAAATCCCCAATCTAGTGAGTAGATGTACCCACCTGAGAGGCTCCCGTACCTCCGTTAGCCTTTTGCTATACTATTTCTAGGTCTTTCGGTTCTGGTACAGGACGTTGGTGTTCCTCTTAAGCGTAGGTACGTACCTCACGGCGAGCCCTTCGATGTAACGTGTCATCCACTTTGATTTGCCGAACCGTTTTAAACACTCTTCCTCTCCTAGCCGGTCATCCACTCTTTTACTCAGACAAAGCGAACAATGTGGTAATTAAGAATGGAATCTGGAGAATTTTAACCGACGTATGTTTACATTTCTTGTCCTGGGTAGACATTGATGTACCTTACAGCGTTACCAGCTCCACGCACAGCGATAGCAACTGCGATGGTGAAAACAACGCCCGTCGTTAAGGTGAAATGCCCCTCATTTAAGCGAGAAATTTTTTCGATAGATGGCTGCACTATCAAGGGCAAAATTAATTTCCGTTTTTCTCTGGAACGGGTGGACCGATTTTCATTCTGCAAAGCTTTTTGTGAATGGTATCAACAAACTTAGGTTTGTACATTCAGTTTTGAATTTTGAAGTTATACTTCTTTGCGCCCGTTAGACTCCTTGGGATGGGATGTTGGTCGAGAAATCGCGTCACGCTACGTCATAAGAGAACTACGTCATAAGAACTTTTTCATTAGAACTACGTCATAAGAACTTTTTCGTAAGAACTACGTCATAAGAACTTTTTCGTAAGAACTTTTTCATAAGAACAATACTGAACACAACTGAGTCGAAAATGGAGCTCCCGGATCAGCTGAGTCGAAAATGGAGCTCTCAGATCAGCTGAGTCGAAAATGGAGCTCCCAGATCAGCTGAGTCGAAAATGGAGCTCTTACATCAGCTGAGTCGAAAATGGAGCTCCCAGATCAGCTGAGTCAAAAATGGAGCTCTTAGATCAGCTGATTCGAAAATTGAGCTCCCAGATCAGCTGAGTCGAATATGGGGCTCATTGAAATAATAATGCATCCAAACAAATTTGGTGGCCAAAGAAGTATAACTTCCACCGTCTGGTCCGACGCAGACACCATGGTGCGCAAAATTTTTTTTGCTCAAATCGAGTCGAGCTGGCTAGAATGAGCCGTCTAGGACGCTAAAATGTGACCATGGAGTGCTTCTCAATTTTGCCCCATAGTGCGAAATTGTATATTTATAAACCCAATTTCGCAGACCCACTGGAAACAGCTATATTTTCTCCAAAAAATTGGTTTAATCTCTCTTAGGTAATACCTAACAGTGATAATTCACTTCCAAGAAATTCTTCCGCCAACCATATGCAAACACTAAGTACTTATCTGCCAAAGGGTATTTCTTGGAAAATGAAGAGATGCTGGATGTTGGTTTAGGTTTAGGTGGTCTTCGTTAGCTGAAGAGGAAAAGCAGTTTGAATTGATTACAAGACCTTGCGGGGAGGTGGTGGCAGAAGTCGATTAGCCAGCTCGGCGCTACCTCTAACCCCTGACCGTTGTCCTAACCCCTATCCTCGGGCTTGTTCCAAACAGCGACCGCCCCCAGCCATTGCCGACCCCGCCAACTATATTGTTACAAGTACTAGCAGTAAACCAGGTAGAACAGGACGGCTTCCTTCCTTGTTCCACCGTGGGGGTGGTCAACCGCAAATATTTCATCTCCTCCAAGGCCGCCACCACCTCGTACGCGCGATATTGTCTTGCTGTTGAACCTCACATTCAGGAAAACAGGGTGTTATCACGTAAACTTTCTCGTGTATGTGAGTTCGAATAGGATATCGACGTCAATTCATTCCAAACAATAACTTTAGCTCGAGTGAGTATATAATTGGGGGGGGGTTAGGAAAGGTCGGATTGTCCGAACTGGCTATGGGCTGGGATAGAAGCTCACAGCTTCGAGGGTCTCGAATGGACGCATTATGCTGGTCCTACTATCTGGCCAGCTTCAGAACTATGTAGGTAGGTAATCACACTCGTCACTCACTGGGATGTGATTCCAGAAATAGTTTTCTACTAGGTAAATGCGCACCAAGAGCTATCATAAAAGTTTATTATTCATCATTACCACAGTATGGATCATAAAGGTCCAAGGCATGCAATTAGCGATACCTTAAAACAGCCTTTGGCCAAGTATTAGTTTGCTTAATTTTGTTGTGCGTTTCTCTTGTTGAGGACTTGAAACGTTTCCTCAGCACCACTGTGAATAACCATTTATATTTCCAAATCTTCAAATAGTAATATTCAAAATTTTCTATTGTCAATCTGAATAAAAACTGTTCCTCATTGTGATGCTGTGAAAATGTTTCAATCTGTCAACAGCAGGAACACCCACGCCGAAAGTGCTGCTACAAAACCAAATCTTTTGCTAATAAGTTCATTGACCTTCAAAGGAGACTAGATTCCTATCTGAAGTAATAATTTGGATGCGAATACCTATCAGCTATACCTATCTCGATAGAATATGAAATACCCCAGACTCATTCTGCCATCATGAGATTATTCCTATTTTTTGCTGGGACCGTCCACGTTTTTTTTCAAAAGGGCACCCCTCTATTCGAACTCTCCAATCAGCCGGGGAATACCTCTCGTCCGGGTCGACAGAAGAAAACGTTAAAGTTGGATCCTAAAGGAAAGGAGAGAATAGATAGAGTAGTGGGGGGAAAAAGAGAAACTCAAAGGAAACGATTTCACCCTTGAAAGATAAATCACCGTGAAGCCCAAATTTATCCGAATGATGAAAGGATAGACCAAAATGACAAAAAAATAAATAAAAAAGAGACTTTAGTTGTCGGGGGGGGGGGGGGGGGGGGGGGGGGGGGGGGGGGGGGGGGGTTGTAGCTAAGTTGTACAGTTGGAGCGGGAGGGAGATGATAGCTTAATGGACGATGCATGGAAAAAACCGAAAAGCCCTTTTAAAATTGAGTTTAAACATGCGTTAGGAGCGGGAAATATAATATCTAATCCCTCAGTCTTACTTTACGGTAGAACCCACATTTTTGGTCGAACCTCCATAAACGAGGAGTTGATAAGAAAAGAGGGGAAGAGGGGATTCGTGAAGCCATAATCTCTCGGTTACCTCCCGTATGATGGTTCCGAGAGATTTCAAGGGACGGTATGAGGAGTTGGATAATATTTTGAGAGGGGGGAAACAGGGGTTTTTGCTGAGAATTCCATTAAACGTATGTCATCGCAACAGCCGTATTCGCTATCATCAAAACCTCTCTTTTGCCCCTCGTCGACAAAAAGCAATAAGTACCAAATGTAATCTGACTCTCTCTTTTCACGTTTTCGGGATCGAAAGCCTTCGCCTTCCCTAATTCAAAGTGGATAAATCCAAGGAAAACAGCCATGAACATGAGATTATTCACACATAAACATATTCATATCTTATTATATACAACTCAAAGTTTGTGTGTAAGTTTGTATGTTTGTGTATATATTATGTGTTTGTTTGTATCCTACGTAAAGTCAAACGGCTGGCCCGATTTACGTCCTTCGTTTTCAAAATTATCAGCTACGAGCTCGTCATTATCAGCAATTATCAGCTGAATTCGTTCGAAACTATTCAGCGGCTTTGTTAAGAATCCGTGGACGCCCTCTTCCATCGTGGACTAGACTTTCCTTATCGACATTCAGTGAGTTATCACATTCGTACGTAGGGAGGCTAATGTGTAATTTCCTACTTGTCACAGCCAATGCGATCCTGGAGTTGTCCGTAAAATTAATGAAACTTTACGGAACGATTCAAAATAGTTTTCTGAGAGTTCAGCATCTTAAAAAAAGGAAATTTCAAGAAGTTTTTGTACGGTATCTGAACCATATTTTTGCCTCAAAAATTAGAGATGAAGGTGAGGGGTTTTGAGTTTTGGTTAGGTGTTTTACGGTGGTTTGCTTGGCAAATTTGGAATTATACGGGACTATTTAATCTGAACATGAGGAAGGTCAAGCGCAGTCGATGAGAGGCAAGATCAGGATATTCTCGGAAATGCCAAGAAGTCCGAAATATTGGTTTCCCGAGGGGTGAAAGAAGGTTCATCGGGCTCACCGGCACGGCAGAGGTATGAGGGCACACAAAGTGCTCGCAGGTATATTTTTCCCTGAAGTATCTGGAGCTGTAGTCAATTTAGTTTAGAAGAATTAGCCAGAACACAAATAACTTTAGAGAAAAGATTTATGTGGCTTAAACGAGTATTTCACTCAAAGAAAACCAGGTAGGAAACGTGATTAGGTAGAGCTCGTACGTGTTACGTAGGTACCCGGAAAAATGATATAAAGCTTCGTAGAATCTCAAGATATGAAATTGAAAAGAAAATTATTCACTGCGTAGAGGTGGAGGTAGGTACGGCATCGACGGCGACGGTAGAGATAGGAGAAACACGGTGCTCCGAATCGTAGCAACGTGGTTGGAAAAGCTGAGGTTCAATATAAATAAGCAGGTTGGTGATCCAGGTAAAATCATCAGCATCGGGAGAGAACTTCCGATAGGTTCTCTCATGCAATCGTCAGCTAACTACAAGAACGGGAGAAGTTTAAAATTCGTCAGAAGTTTAACGACACAAAATGCAAAGAATATTATATTGGAGCGTATAGTAATAAATAAGACTATGCAAAGTAAAGTTGATGGAGTCACTCAGCTGTTCCATTCCCAGCAGTTCACATCATACAAAATATTCTCGGTTGTGAGATAATATAGGGAAGAAATTATATTCTACGAGACGCTGTATCTCCCTCCCAGTTGAAATTTTCTCTCGGCAGTCCCTAACAGCCTCCATTTGGTTAAGGTAGACCATGGTGTGAGGTTGTATTTGAGGTTGCGTGGTTGGGAGGTGAATTCCATTAAAATCAAGATTATCTAACTGCATACGTCGTTGGAGAGTAAATTATCAATGGTTTGTCCTATTTATATTTCGGGGTCACGCAGCTTAGGCGGGTGTCTCTCGATTTGGGATAGCATCCCGACCGAATGGGTATCTCTCTGCTATCTTCGTAATCTTCGTGCGCGCTTATCAGTGTAATTTATAAAGTTATTTATTCGCGATTCATCCTGTTTACTCCCGATTTTCTACTCGGTTCAGTGATCCGTTGCTGTGTAACCTGCTACGTTTACGTACTAACGAAATCATTGGAGTAGGAATGATTGTCTTTCTAGAAAATACGATGAGCATCCAGGAAACTAGATATGGCCGGAGAAAGGCGAAACCCCTGGTGTCAGAATTGCGATCTATAAGTGACTCCCCACTTTGTGAGGAAATGAATCATAAAGTGGGGAGTCACTTGTGGATCGCGATTCTGACACCAGAGGTTTCGCCTTTCTCCGGCCATATCTAGTGACCTCCTTGGATTACGCGGGTTAGCCCCCAGATGGTCCCCTATGAAA
>JAEMON010000005.1:16348427-16358540 GCA_030264115.1 Lygus lineolaris
TACAATACAGACTATTTTTTTTCTTCTGTTTTTTGCAAGGACAGAACTTTTATAGGCCGTAGGAAGACATAAATAATACATGATCAGATGACACTATGATTAATTGAATTGTTTTTCTATGATTTCCACTTCCAAATCTGTTTTTTTCCAGAAAATTCGATAAAACGTGGGACTATGGGCCGTCATGGGTCCGGTTCTTCTTGCCTCCGATTCTAGGGTTCATTCTGGACAATTTCACAAGAAAAATGTTTTGGGCGCTTCGGGTCTTCAGTTTTTTCCTACTCTACCAAAGTTTGTAAACTTCGATTTTTCAATTAGGTACTCACTTACCCCGATCTAAGACCCTTAAATCATTACAAGAAAAAGAAAAATCCAGTTCATACGCATTTAATAGGATGAAAAAAACTTACCTGATCCTTCTATTTTCATTTCTGACTAGTAACTGAGGCCGTTTCCATTAATGACGTTGACCCAAGTGCAAAGATTAAAACGAGCGTCAACAAACAACAACTTTCTGCTCTCCTTGACCTATCGCAACGCCTTTAAAAAGGTCTGATGAGGCCGGATCTTGTTTAGACAAGTCCTTGAGAGTTGAAAAACTTAAAAAACAAATTTTTTTCGAGACGTTTTATTTTCCGACTTTTGTCCCCCTAGATTTCCGACCACTGTGCGTCGTATGCTCCTTTCCAACGCTCAACAGTTTTACCATAGAAGTAATAATAGTTTCATATATAAATATTTTTAGTGAGTGATATTGAGTAGTAATGTATAGGTATTTTTTATGGTTAGTACAGAAAAGAGCTTGATGTTTGTTTCGTAAAATAGCGCTCTTTAACTTATATCCCCTCAAAAACCACTTAAAAAAATACGTTTTTGACCAAATCCACAAGGCACATTTTTATTCACCACTTACAAATACATTTATTGTTGTCAAGGTAACAACATAAGTTCCTAACTGGTGATCAGGAGTTCGCCCTATTCGGTATACAAACAATTTTCTACAACTTTTCACTTTTACGAAAATCGTTCATGACAGTGTTGTTATGATGTGAATATTGGTTCAGCACACAATGTCCTACAAAAATGTCCATGAAGTAAAATATTGTTCTCTTCAAATCCCAATTTTTCTCCACCAATCTTCGCTCGTTTTAAACATTCGATTTAAAGTTAAATCGTTCGAGGGATGTGTGCCGTGCGAGGAATGTTCAAAATATATCACAATGTTTTTTTTGAAGAATTACCTTGTCTTTTGTATGTGAAACTTTCTCGTTTGTATAAGTACCAAAAATATGAACGCAGCTGCCAGGATGATGAATTTCCGAAAATATCACCGGCAGTTTTATCAGTTACAACCGATTGGAAGTTGGGAAACCCGTATTGCAGCCCTCGGTTGATTGATGGGCTCACAGAGATTATCAAACTTTAGACAAATTGAATTCAGTGATGCGTGTGAGGCCCGAAGGAATCAATATTATCCTTTCAAACTCCACAGATGATCTCTCTCCATTTTATTAGAAAGCGATCTTGAGAGTTGAAACATGAAAATGAGACATGTCTTAGTGTACATCAGAAAAAATAAATACCTACCTAGTAGGCAATTAAAATACATACCTACCTATAGGCAATTGGTACTAGACCTTTCCCTACTCGTCAGAAAACATAATTTAGAAGCTGAATAATTGTTTGTTCGCATTTTGAACAAGAATCATCTCAGCGAAATCATCTCAATGATTCATCTAGTGAATTTGTCTATTCGGAATAAGTGTTCGACGATGAAGAGCTACAGTCAAAAGTGTAAAGAAGTGAGAGGAAAGAGTGTAACAGAATTTTATTCCTGACGTTTTTACGTACAACCAATGTCGGAATGTCGAAATCGTCGAGTTTATATTATATCTATGATATATTAGAGGCGAACTAAATCACTCGCGACGAAGTTGTGGAAACCCATTTCAATAAAAAAGAAAACGGAGTTAAATAGAAAAACGTTGTCTATTTTCACGAAAATAATGAGTTACAAAGTTAAATCGATTTCGACGGTTAGGCCATCACCATTAACAAACAATAACTGAAGGTACATCAGAAAGAACACAGCTTATATAATATAAGATTCGTACTCGGAATGAATTCACGCTTGATTGCATCTGTAAAGAAGTATTTATTTCGTGAGTAAGTAAATACAATTGGTAAGTACATGATAAATACTTAGTGTAGGACTGAAGAAACTGAACATACCTGTAAAGAAGAAATCGAAAATACATGATCGTTCGAGTCTGAATCAAAAGAAGACCACGTCCATCTAGGTAGATTCTTATCCAAACATCAACTGATTGAAAGGGAATGTAAGAGTGACTTGGCTGAAAAGACAGGAATCACTACGACCCAGATAATCACGTAAACAACGGCGATAAGATAATTATTGACGTGCAGCTATCTGAAGTTTGATACTTCAAACTTTTCATCCCCCTTCGTTCAAAATGAAATTTTATTGGAATTTAGAAAAATAATTTTTTAACTTTGTTTTAACTTGGTTTACTTTTAACTTTGTTTTAACTTGGTTTACTTTTAACTTTGTTTTAACTTTTAACTTTGTTATAACTTTTAACTTTGTTATCTTCTAACTTTGTTAACTTTTAACTCTGTTAACTTTCAACTTTGTTAACTTTCAACTTTGTTAACTTTTAACTTTGTTAACTTTTAACTTTGTTTTAACTTTTAAATTTGTTTTAACTTTTAACTTTGTTTTAATTTTTAACTTTTTGGTGTTCTCTGTTTTTCATCAACTATCATTTTGGGTTTTGTCCTCAAAGGAATAAGGATATAGCTTTGATCCGTAGAAGTAATTTGACTCGGTTTTTCGGAAATCCGAGTCAATTTCATAGATGATGTTCGATGTTTTTTTCCAAAATTGTAAAAGGGCCTGTCCGAATTTCATCAAGTTTATTTCGATTCAGGCTGTTGCCATGAGTGACATAAACCATGTCCCCCACTTCAAGAGTTGGTATTTTCCGGTTTTTATCAAACCTCTTTTTATTAAGTTCATGTATTGATAGGGAATTTTCAAAAGCTGTCCTCCTGTCTTCCTCCAAATCTCTTTTGACTTGACAACCATCGGGAACAATGTGTACATCTATGCTGTTTAATAGATAATTAAGACTGAACTTAGTGGATGTATGAATTGTGTTACTGTATTCTTCAACGCATTGCTCTGCAATAATTATCGACCATGTCCATGGGCGCTTCGTGCCCGATGATTCGTCGTTTATTCTGCATCGAATACGGTTAACTAAACTTTTATTCAGTCTTTCGTTGAGTCCATTGGAAAATGCACAATCAACAGCGGTAAAAACCAAATTAAAATGATGTTGTTTTAAAAATAATTTAAATTCTTTCGAATTAATTCCACTATATTGGTCAGCTAATAAAGTGCCTATTCTGATGCCTTTTGATAAAATTGTGTTCAAGAGCGTAATAAAGTCATGTGCTTTTTGGTTTTTTGAAATAAGGATATACGCAAATCTAGTGAAATGGTCGACCAAGAGATGTAGATAGCGTTTAGGCGAGCGATTGCCCCCAAAACCCCCAATCGTGTCTAGAGACATGTATTCATAAGGTCCTGTGGCAGGTCCTAATTGAGAAACATGGCCGTAGACGAAAGGTATTCTTGACTTGTTCTTAATACAAATAATGCAAGTTTGGCAATAGTTTGCTTTTTTTGCCCTTGCAGAAGTAGAAAGGAGTTATTTTTAGTTCTATTTGTTTTGGACCTATATGACCGAATTTATTATGAACTTTATCAATTACGTTATAGCAAAAGCTTTTAGAAATGATTATTTTGCTTTGATTACTATATTGGTTGTACAGAACATCGCCTTTCTTCTTTGTGCGGTGATCGAAAGAGAGTTTATCGTTGAATGTACTTTGATCTTTAATAATTTCCTCTAATTCAATGAAGTTTGCAAATTTTAAGTTACCCTCAGAGTCAAAGGATTCCAGGACAGGATTTCTAGATAAACAGTCAGCTTCAGAGTTTGAATCACCTGCGGGACGTATTGTATTCTGGAATTATACTGCGATAAGCCAATCTAAATGTCCCAATTCATCATCAGTACGTGAATTTATTTTCAAGTGTTCCAAAGGTTTGTGATCCGAATGAACAACAAACTCAATTCCAAGTAACTAGTGTTGCCAGTATGTTAATGCTTCTTCAATAGCTAAGCATTCGAGGAAAATTGCTTTTTTACGTTTCTGGTGTTCATTCAATTTTTTTGAAAAATAGGCCACTGGTTTGAAATTGCCGTCGTCCTGTTTTTGTTTTAGAATTGCAAAGATGTCGTCGAGACTTGCATCAGTATGCACTATAGTTTGTCTATTTGGATTAAAAATAGCAAGGCACTGAGCAAAGATAATTTTTTATTAAATTGAAACTCTTTTCGCATTCATTGTCCCAAATAAAATTTACATTTTTTCTCAATAAAGTGTGGAAAGGTTCGAGAATTTGAGTTGCTTTAGGGATATAGCTACGGAAAAATTTATTTTCCCCAAAAATTGCCTTACGTTTTCCTTAGTTTTAGGTGTTGGAAATTGTTTTATTGACAACACGTTGTCATGTATTGGCTTTGTTACGATATTTTCAATTATATGACCAAGATATTTCACACTATTGGTTGCAAAGTTGCATTTCGAAAGCTTAAGTCTGAAACCTTCTTTAATTATTGCTTTCAAGACTTGTCCGATATGCTCTATGTGACCCTCAAACGTTCTTGAGAAAATCAATATATCGTCTATGAAGTTTACACAATAAGAATCTACGCCATTTCGACGAATAATATTTCTTAATATTCTTTGGAAAATTGCTGGTGACGTTTTCAAACCAAAAGGTAAGCATTTCCAACTATAATGACCAGTTTGTGAAACGAAACCGGTTTTATAATAATCTTTGCTTCGGAGGGGAATTGACCGGAATGCGCTATTAATATCCAGTTCTGAAAACCATTTACAATCTCTGGTTTTCACTATTAAATCAGTTATTAATGGAAAACGTTGGCTCTCAGCCACAACTAATTTATTTAATTCTGAAAAATCAATGCAAAGCCTACTTTTTTCCATTTTCATTTCTTTTGTAAGCAAGTGTAACAGGTGCTGCAAAAGGAGAGGTTGATTCTTCGATGAGGCTGGCTGATAATTACCTTGCTATTTGAGATTCAATTTCTTTTTGATCCTCTATAGAGCACCTGTATGGTCTTTTTGAAACATATTTTGTGCTCTATTAGTTTCATGGTAGCTTCATGATCCAAAACTGTACCAATATCATATTTATCTTTTACAAAAACCGTTTTGTATTTTTTAAGAATATCGTGGATTGCTTGTTTTTGTTGTTTGTTAAAATGATTCAAATTTGCTTGAAAATCATCTACGTTAATGTACTCATTGGAATGTATAGTACAAGAACTGTTTGTGTCACTCCTCGAAGAAGCATAGCTAGATTTCGAAAGCTCAGATTTATGTTCTAAGTGATTTCCAATTTATCGTTTTGGCATTATTTGAATTGTACTATCAAATCCAAACCTATTGGAAAATCGTGACGAAATCCTTCACGTCTCACTACGAAAATTGATACATTTTTACAAAGATTCATTATTCTAATATCAACGTTAACGATTATGCTAACTTTTCCAATACCATTGACCATATTAAATTTGCTATCATCAGCCTTAGAAACGTTAAGACCAGATTTTTTTTAGAAAATTGTAATTTATCAACGAAATATTTGCTCCAGAATCATAGATTCCAATACATTTATGGCTATTATTGATAAGCAATACAACTAATCAGTGGTATCATTACAAGTTTTTTTTTATCGCTGATTTTCGAATTTAATTCCGACTCTATTTCCAAGTTATTGACAGTTTTAATTTTGTTCGTATCTTTAAACCAACAGTTCTTTTCCAGATGGTAACGAGTGATGAACAAAATTTATCCAAAGAAAAATCTATTATTAAAAGTATAGCTGCGAGTAATGGATATATGGTGGAGAGCTCATTGACTCCATTTGGAATAAGGTTCTTAGGAAAAAGAGTAGGGATGGGGTGCCAAATTTGGTTAGGGAAGTTGTGTTAGAGGAAAAACAGTGGATAAGTATACCTTACTATGGTAAAGTTTCGGATAAAATTGGTAAAAATCTATCGTCTAGAGGTTTTAAAGTGGGTTTCAAAAATAAAAATAATCTTAAAAAAACATTGGGTTCTGTTAAAGATAAAATTAAAGTTCAAGACAAAAGTGGGGTCTATAAATTGAAATGTTCATGTGGGCTTGGGTATTGTGGTCAAACTGGTAAGAAATTTAGGGAAAGAATTGGGGAACATGAAAAAGATTTCAGGGATAACGAGGGTGATTCTGCCTTTGCAAGTCATCTGAGTGAATCCAATCATAACTTTAGTTTTGATCTGACAAATAGACAGTTTGTAGAATTTCTTCATTTTTGTCCAAAGGGAAGCATGTTGAATGTACCTACTTGAAAAATTCGAAATAATTAAAAGTGATAGGTCTGGTAAATGTTCGAATGATGTTATTCCAAATAATATTTCACCATTAATAGGATTATTCCTGCAATAGCTTGGTTTTGTCCCTTTTCATAATGTTACCCTCACCATTAAATCTAAAGGATTAGTTCCGCTAGTTATAAGAATACAATTGTTTACGTACCTTACTGGAGAATCCGTCGTGACTAGCAAGTCGAGTATAGGTGGCGAGCGCTTTCGATGTAAGGACATCATCATCAGGCCGTCGAGAGAGTACTCTACACGTACTCTCTCGACCGCCTGATTATGATGTCCTTACATCGAAAGCGCTCGCCACCTATACTCGACTTGCTAGTCACGACGGATTCTCCAGTAAGGTACGTAAACAATTACCCTCACCATTGTTTGAGCCCCCTTTCACTATGTCTTCCCTTGATGGGCATTGGTTATTCCTCCCAGCCCCCTTTCACTTCTCTCAGCCATTAGGATCCAAGTTCCCTTCCAAGCCTTTCACTTTGCTTGTACGTGATTGGGTATTCCTCTCAGCCCCTTCACTTTTGTTGCCCAACGGGATTAAAGCTCCATTTCTCCTGTGACTATGTAAGCTGTGTTCTTTCTGATGTACCTTCAGGTTATTGTTTGTTAATGATTATGGCCTAACCGTCGAAATCGATTGAACTTTGTAACTCATTATTTTCGTGGAAATAGACAACGTTTTTCTATTTACTCGTAACTACGTTTTCTTTTAATAGATATTAGAGGTATAGACACTGTCTCCATTAGGAATTGAATGAACTGAATTATATACTACATTACTAACTGACTATAAATACATATTTATATATGGGTAATTTTCCCAGAAAGGGCTAATCGTTGTGCGGAGAGGATTCCGAATTCACATATTACAAGATATAGGCTTCGGAAAAAATGCCTCCATAAACTGCCAATTTTGCGCTACTAAGGGCAATCACTAATGCATGCAAATAATCACTACAAAATATAGAAATTTAAGAATAACAGCGAAATGTCTCCTAATGGGGGATGACCAACTCGGTCCAGACCCATAACATCCCGGTCCCACTACAAAATGGACAACTCGATCCCCATACCGACCCGGTTCCGCTAGCAAAAGACCAAGTCGGTCCCATCAAGAACTCGGGTAAATCAATGTCATAAAAATACATGTATGTATATAATAGAAATACTTACAAAGTATCACAAATATCGTCACATCATGTAATAGAAATATATACAAAGTAGAGTTTAATTTTATATACTTCTCAGAGTTTAATTTGGCGTATATTTCGCATTGTAAGTTTATTAGGACATCGGTGAAAGTGTAAATATTTGGGTGTGGGGAGTTAAAATTTTCCTTAAAATGTGAGTTGAAGGACTTGCACGCGTTGGTTGTCCGATTCAATTCATCTGTAGATTTAATTTTTTTGTTATGGTTTATATTTCATTTGAACGAGTAGTTTTTCATATTTGTAGTATAGTACCTACCTGTCTTGGATGCCCAGATGTACGGGGGAAATAGTGCGTCGTCAGCGATGTACGTTGCATGCAAATATTGTGCGAATTCATTGCACTGTGCATTATTTTCGGGCTTATCATCCTGCCATTCAGAGTATACATAGGCGACATCCTCATGATCTAACATTGGTAGTTCAATTTTTTCTGGATTTTAATATGTATAATAAATGTCACAATAATCGGTCGAATCCTTTCATGTTTCGACGGGACCGACTTGTCATTCCGCGTTATCTCGAGACTGAGCACTCTGAGCAGCGGGACCGGGTTGTCCAAATGCTAACCCCACCTTTAACTCGATCGGACCGAGTTGGTCATCGCCCCTCCTAATCTGTCCTGTCCGTGCACTGTGGATCACAGATCAAACGAGCGACCCAAAACTGTAGGAATCCTTCAGTGCATATATATATCTAGGTAGAGATGGAAAAAATGGGTTTGCAGATTTTTTAGAAACATACAATGAGTTGGAGTATAATTTATGTGCTTGTCCGCGGAGGTTTCTGTCTTTAATCTACCTTTTTTGTATTTCCGTATTTTGGTGGTTTATTCCCGTTCCCCGTGGGTTTATCCCATCACACGATGTGAGGTTACATATAAGGTTGTGAAAAAACGGCGGGAATCGTCGTTATTTTATCTGGGATCGTGTGAAGGGGAGTTAAGTTGCAGAAAAGTGGTGTCACTGGCAACGTCGGTCCCTCACCTGTCAGCTGTAAAACGGGAAGAAATCGAAATTATTTTAGCAAGGAACATGCTTTAGCCATGAGCTAACTTCCAGAAAATGTTACGAAACCGAGGAACGAAAATGCGACCCCAAAGCAGCGCATGTTTCTAATTTCTAAGCTTTCAGTCCATGAAGCTATAATTTGGTAGGTATGTCCTTAGGCCTTGTACTTGATGCGATGCGAATCACCTGAGCGGCTCCTAAAGCTAATTTCTATGCTAATCAGTATAAGAGGCTATAATTTGGCATGTAGCGTCCTTAGGACTTGTACTTGATGTATCGGGCCAGTATCCTATACTTTTCTTAAGCCAAACTGAGCTATCAGTCCCAACCGTGATGAATTCCGTTCCCGAACTCTCCGCGCTTGGAACAAACCTATCAGGGGAGCTTGAGGACTGCACGAAGAAGGTTTATAACCTTTCGTAGAGACAGATTCCGATAGCTGCCACATTTTGAAAGGCGAGAGGGAGAATGTGCCCTCGCAAGACAGGCGAAGAGGAAAGATGAGTCGTCTACACCTTCATCACGTACCTCTCCGCACGTGATCCCAGTGGATCTCGTAGGGGATTTCCAGATCCGACACCACGATCCAACTCGTGCAAATCATTCGTGAAGCGTTCAACATAACTTCCATCGACGATGGGTCGAAGTATAGGTGGCGCTCAATGCTTCTCCACAACCGAAGGTAGAGAAACCATTGTATTCGTGGAAGAATTTGAAGAAGAAAAAAACGGTGTTCACATCAGAAAACGTTTTGCATTCCATAGCGCCCTGAACGATTCTGGTTCCACGTCTCATTTCAACACCTTATCCCGGCAAAACTACTCAAAGTTCTGGCCCTCAAAAATGTGCTAATTAGTCCCAGAAAGTCCCCTATTGATTTCATCTCCTTCTGACCAATGCTAGCGTGAGTACACGTACCTACGTGCAAACTTGAATTAATATTCTGAAACTCAAATTTATTTGGACCGATTTCGGTCTAATTTACTATCATTATACTCTTCAATTCAATACCACTAATGTGTAGGTAGGTAGATAGTCCCAAAATCAGGGATTATAATTTGATTATTTTTTCCGTACGTGGTAAGGAGGAAAGATAACTTCTCTAACCTCTCCGGTTTATCTTACCCTGGAAAATAAGTTTTCAAAATAGAAAGGGCAGAAGAGAAAGAATCGGATTTCCACCGACCTAAATATACTGGAATGGAGGATAAAGACAATAGACGGCCGAGTGCGAGACGGGGCCGGTCAGCGAACTTCAGGCATTGTTCCTCAAGTGCGTATTTTTCCGTAGTCCCATAGATAAGACCTTTGGACCAACGGAGCGGGGGGGGGGGGGGGGGG